>VDFB02126721.1:20253-38711 GCA_007258455.2 Sequoia sempervirens | reverse complement strand
GCTTGAGTGTGAGCCACAAATATCATTATGAACCTCGGTTAGAGCGATTAATGCCTCCTCAACATTGAGATAGTGCAACAAGGTACCTTCTATGCTTCTATGGTATAAGGTATCACCTAGGATGACAAATCTGGATGCCTTTTTTATAAAGGTTTGTTTTAGGCTCAATGGTAGTCAGCGGGTATAACTCCTATGCAAAGATATGTATAGATGTCATGATACCAAGGATCACTAGGACCAATGATTTCACACACAAATTCTAATTCTAGAACTTTGAATGCGGGAACGAGAAGCTGCTCAATCAAAAATTCGTATCTTTGGACATTGTTGGGGATATTTAGCAAGGATCCCATTGTAGCCATGGCATCTGCTGCTCTGTTGTTTGTTCTAGGAATCTGCTCAAATGTTATGTTAGTGAAAGATTCTTTGAGAGTCTCCACCAATTTCTTGTATGGAGTGAGCTTATCATCCTTGGTCTGATATTCATTATTGACTTGATTTATGACCAACTGAGAGTCTTCATACACTTTGAGAGCCATGATGTTCCATTGCACTGCTATCCTGAGGCCTATGGTCAAGGCCTCATATTCCGCTATGTTGTTAGTGTAAGGAAATGCCAGTTTGTATGATCTTGGTATGCAATCCCCTTGTGGGGTGATGAAGAAGACACCAGCTCCTGATCCATGATGTGTGTATGAACCATCGAAATATAGTTTCCAGTTGTCAGCTACATTGAGGTTAAAAATAGATGGGTAAAAGCACAAACCTGTGTCACACTTTATAAAGGAATCGACCAACAGCAAAAAAAATTCTGAACTTTGACCATATAAAAGTGGTCTTTATGTTTTGAACTTCAAAATGGTGTAAACTAATAAAATGTATAACTTTTGGTGTATTTTATTCCTGTAATTTTTAAAATTTAAAAAAAATTGTTTTAATTATGTTTTTATCAATTTAAGGACAAATTTTGGAATGCTGAAAATTTCATAAAAGAGTGACTTCACGGGCCATAAAGAAACAAATGCCGAAAAAAACTGGCCTTCCTATTTTTTCCAAATAGGTAATTTAATATCTTTGTGCATGGAAAAAAAATAATCAAGCATTTTGATGTATATTTTCGTATTACTGTTTTTTAAAGTCAAACATGTCAGAATTTGACAGTTTTGACGGGCCGTCAACTAATTTCAATTTTTTCAATCATATTCAAAAAACAAAATATACCCTTTTGAAGTAGACTCTCTCCTCTTATGCCTCATATAATATTTAAAACATTTTAATAAACTTTACTATCATTTTTTTAATATTAAATCAGCCTCTTTTTTTATTTTTAAAACCTACTTGCATTATTTTAAAAATAAAAGATATCAAAACTAATCAAAATATTATAAAAATTCTATATTTGGATTCTACACTTCAAGCTCTAGAAAAGGGTATTTTTATTTTTTGAAAAAAAATCAATCTAACTAGAGAAATACTTTTCCAAAAATGAATGTTTCAGAAAATTCTAAAAAATGATGAGTAAGCTGCCATGTAGAATGCCAACTAGATGTTTTCGGCCGATCAAGTTTCGGCCGACACCCTATCGGTCGGGAATGAATCGGCCGAAAATTAATCGATCGGAACTTTATCGGCCGATAATTACTTGGCCGAAAATGGATGAAATAAAATAAAGTTATTTTCTTTCAAATTTATCAAATTAAAAAAATTCGAAAATAACAAATATTTCAAAATTTTCTCGACTATTTTCGATTAAAGAAGATTTATTTCAACATTTTGGAAGGTTTATCATTTCTGAAATTTACAAGACTTATTTAGAAAAAAAAAAAAGGCATTTGGAGAAGAGGAGAGATATTTTTAAGGTGTATTGATCTTTAATTTATTTAATTGATTATGTTTTTTATTGAAAATGCATTTGAAGTTTGTTTTCACTTTTTTTTTTATTAAAATATTAACATCAAAGAAATATGTGTAGAAATATATTCATTATTCAATTAAAAATATTTTATGTTTTGCATGTTTATGTTTATTAAAAACTTTTGTTTAAATATTTTATGTTTATGTTTTGCATCTAGTTACAAGCTTTTTAAAATATTTATGCTATATTACATGTACATGTTTCATGGAAAGCTTGTGTGTGTACAAATTTTTATGTAGGCAATCATTCAAATTTGAGTGTAATTTGTGATGGCAAATCCAAGGGCTAGATCGAGGAAGTATGATCGAACACGAGTAACAAAGAAAGAGAAAAGTGGATGAAGGAACATCTACTGAACAACAGCCCATGGAAAATATTGATGATCAAGGTGACGTACAAGTACAAGAACAAACTGAACCTAGTACTAATATAAATGTTTTGGACTATGGTATGGAAAATTTGATGGAGATGGATGAAGATTCTCTTTTCAATAATATTTCATCTGAAGATATGTTATCTAAAAGCACATTAAAATTACACTCTTTAAAAATATGGGATGAATTTTTTGAAGAGAAATCTCTAATTGGAAGAGCACAGTTAATTGCAAAGTTATTTAGATGAAAAGAAATGACCCCTGTTTTGGAGTTGTTAGGGGTTGATAATAGGAAAAAGTCATCAGATTTAAAACAAACAATTGTTGAAAACCTGCAAGAAGCATTAGAATGTATTGAAAAGAAGAGTCGGTATAGTGATTTAAGTGTTGCAAGTAGAGCGTTGATGAATGTAATTTCTAGTAAGAAATTACATATAGAAGACAAGTTCAAGCAATTTCTGAATTACTAAATGTTTCTAGGAGAACTGTTCAAAGATATATTGAAAAGAGAGATGAGATAAATGGAAAAATTGAGAAAAATTGGGTAAATATTTGTAGGGTTCCTCGAAAAGATAGAATTTTAGAAGATGTAAAGAAACAAGTTGTTGAATATTGGACCACCCACTCTCGTGTTTCTTCCAATAGAAGGGATACTATACAAATAATAGGTGATGATGGTACAAAAATTTCTCATCCAAAACATTGTATAGATACAACACAAAGTGAACTTTTTGAAGCATTTAAACAAGAATTTTTAAATGTGAAGATTTGTCAAAGGATGTTTGAAACACTACGACCATCATTTGTACGTATAAATAAAGTACGTGAAACTTGTTGTTGTCAAAATCATGTTGAATTTGATCTACACCTACAATCATATAGAAAAGTTATGGCAACAATTGATCAAAATTTGGCCATCCCTGGAAGCACAACACAATTTGTGAAGTCTCTTCTATGTGAAAAATTAGAAAATTCAGATGAATTCAACGTTCAGTGTATAAAAAAATGTATGTAATGATTGTGAGATTTGAAGAATCTGAAGTGTCAGCTACAATAATGAAAAATGCAAGTTACTTCTGGAAGAGACTGAACATGAGTATGTTCTAACGAAGCCGAGTTGAGGCCAGTGCCAGCCTTACAAAGAGTGGATTGCATTACAATGAATCTGGCGCGAGTAAATCTCGAATACCCATATATCCAATACATCCAACATTGTCATGGTGCAAGATGGCAATCTAAGCAATTTCATTATTCAAAGAATTGTTTTCCACCAGGTTGTATTCTCTCTATTGTAGATTTCTCTGAGAACTATACATTTAGTCCTCAAACTGAGATTCAAAGTCAATATTATCATTTAGAGCAAGTTGCAATCTTCGTGCAAGTTTGCTTGGAGGCAGCGTGGAGTCCAAAGCGCCTGATGGAATACAAGTGCAGCAAAAAGATGATAGAATTATCATCAAAGAGGTTCAATTTTATATCAGTGATGATACGAATCATGATAGAAGCTATGTAGCTCATTGTTTCAAAATGTTTTTTGAAGACCTAAGACGACGTGGCATAAACCAAGAACAACACCGGATATGGTCCGATGGATGTACGTTACTGGTTTTAAATTATTTTAATTACTCGGTACGTTCTTTTAAAAAACTTTGGAGACTTTAAATTGGCTTGGAAGATATAATTTGGTTTCTGGCGTTTAATTATTTGTAACTCTCACAAGACAATTTAAGTCTTACAAAAGCCTTGGTTGCTACCAACATGCTAGACCTAACACCAAATTTTGTGGAATTTTTAAGTGAGAGTGACATGGCAAGCAGGAGAAAACAATGAGGCATACGTGAAGCTGCACTTTTTCAACATGAATCGGTATAAAGTCCAATTTAGCTCATTACTCCTTTTGTGAAATTAGATATATATATATATATATATATATATATATATATTTAATTTAACTAAATTAAATTCTTTTAAGTTCTTTGAAAGTAATAGGTGACAAATTGTGCCAACTTTTGTGTAACTTGTAGGTAATGCCATACGGAATGCAAACAAAATTGTTGAATGGTGCAAAAGTCATTTTTCTGCTCGCGACTCAACATACAACACACGGTATTTTTGGGAAGTTACAAGTATGTATCTCTAGTCAAAATTTGTTAAAAATTTGAATTTCAAAGTTCAAGTACATACATGATTTCAAATTGAATTTTCAAGTTTGAATTTAAACAGATATTGATCGATCAAATCCTTATAATTGTCAAGCAATTCATGGTATTAGAAATCTACATCAATCATGAAAATGGGGAGTAGTAGGCCTTATGCAATGAATGCGAGAGAAAAATCATGTTTTTTTATTGATTGCATTGAGGACAATGCAATTATTGATCAATGCGAGAATATTAGAGATGGGTATGTTTCACAATGGGAAATGAAACAATTAATATCAATGCCTTGTTTTGTTGAAGATGACAATGTTGATGTCTATGATCCACTATATTCAGCTGATTACGAACGTGTATCTGATTTAGTTGTTATAGGTATGTCCAAATTGATTAATTTAGTTAAAATCAAGATTTAAATTTTTTTTTTATATATATATATTCTATGTTTAAGTAAGTTTCAAATATAAAATATAAATTTCTTACAAATTTTAAAATGTATACCTACTTCAAAGCCATGTGTATATGAGATATTTTCGCTTGTAGTTGCTGGGATCCCTAAAATGCTAAGGTGTAGATTAATAATATCTACTATATGCTGCCAAACCAAAAAAGAAAATTGGCTTCAACCGATGACGATGGTGATGGACAAGAGTATCCCCATTGGATCAATCATTATTGACAGAATATTACGTTATCAACAAATAAAGATAGATAAAAATGGTATTACATTTCGTTGGATTGTAAAGCCGTGACAAAAAGGTTCCTACATTTTCAGAAGAAATCACCTCGAAGCTCTTTGGCAACAAAAAAAAAATTCTTAGGAACCTACCTGGGGACATGCCAAACAAAAGTGGAGGTTGCCTATTGAAGATCATGAGAAGATTTTAGAGATAATTAAAGATAGAGAGGATCCAGATTTTATGTACCAGGAGCTTTAAGTTGTTTTTTGGATACATGTGTACACATTTATGACTCCAAATCTAGATAATATATATTTGTATTGATTGGACATGTGACATGATTTAGAATGGGTTTTTTTTAGAATGTGACATGTATGTTAGATCATATATATGCTTGATACAAAACCCAGTGACTTTAAAAATGTTTTAATTTACATTTTGCCTAAATTCCTTTAAATCATCTAAATTTCCAATTGCATTTTTACATGTTGGATATGGTTCATTCTTTTAAGTTCACTCTTGAGAATCTCTAGAAATTCCTTTATATCATCTCTCTAGATTCCTTGATTGTAAATTTTTATGTTTGACATGGAATTGTTAAACTTTCACTTTCAAATCTTTGAATTTAAATATTTGTTCAACTCCACCTATATACATGAGCTAGATTGAATATATATATACGTGCAACAATATGTACAAAACCTAGTCTATGTTCCAATTTTGCATTTAAATTTATTTATGTTCTGTGGAATTCTTAAGTTCACATTCAAATCTTTCATTTCATTTGAACATTCAACTCCACAAACTTATATAAAATTATCTAGTTGATTTGGTGTTTGAGTGGTGAAGAATCTAGACATAAATGTTGTCTCTAGTTTTCTTTATTTTTTATACATTACTAATACACGACATTCAATAATTTTAAATGGTCATTTGGATTTTCATGTATCCTAATCATCACATCCTAATTTTATTATTTTCATCAGGTAAGCATCCCTCATCCTAGAATCATTTAAAAATTATCCATCTAGATCCATCTCAACCATACATCCATTCTCCATCTTTAATAATAAAAAAGCATCACTTGAAAATCAAAATTTGGTTACTTGGTCTCAATCTAGTCCATACATCATATTGTCCTTTCGTCATCACCCAAATTTTTCAACATCTAGGGACCTTATCCTTAATCTAGACTATCATCCATTTCAAATCCAATCTCCTAATAAAAAATCACTTGACCTTATAATTTGATTTCATCTTTAAAATCCAAATTTGATTAAGAATATTAGCTCCTATCTTTTAAGTACATAGAACTAAATTATTAATCCATTTTGTTAATGTTAGATTGTATCCAGGTTCTCTTGGTTTGGCCTTTCTTGTTCACCTTAAGGTGCATTGGAATATATGAACATTGTAGTGAATCATAGTGATGGTGTTTGGGGTGCTTGAGATAGCTACATTTTGGCATCAATTTAGCTTTGTTTACCATGTATAGCTTGAGACCATGTATGTAATTTGGTTTGGATCTTTCCAGTACAATTAAATATGGATTGATCAATTTTTAATTTATATATAGAATTGTCATCTAGGATGATCTAGATCTACTTGATCAATTTTTAATTTATATAGAATTGTCATCAATTTTTAATTTAATATTAAATGTGCATGTCTTTCAAGATTTAAATATATATATCAATTTCTAATTACATATATATAAATGTTTCACATGGAATTCTTAAACTTTCAAGACTAGAAATTTGATTTCATTTACATTCAACTCCACTTATAGCTTGCATGCTTTATTTCAATTATATGGTTCATTCTTAAGTGAACACTTTCAAATATATATATATATAAGATCTCATTTACATTCAACTTGACACAAGTATAGCTCATCATCTAGTTCAAGAATTCTTTGCATGCATTCAAATGAGACTGTATTAACATTAGTTATGGAATTATAAAATAGGTTAGTTATATGGGGTATAAATAATGTAGAGCATGATATATGCACAATTTAAATGTATTTAACTTTTACTAACTTTAAAAATGAACATTTAGAGCTTTAAAGAATTCAATCTAACTATCATCTATTTCCAATTGCATTTTTATGTTCTACTTTAAAATATATAGCATTAATCTCAAGCATATTTGCATTCAATTTTTTCTATTTCTTGACCTATTTATTAAAGACAAATTCATTTGAACTATTTATTTAAATTAATTAGATGTACATGTCCATCTTTTTAAATTTACAAATAGCAACCATTAGATAGTGGAGTCCAACATTTTGATTTCACAATGTAAAGATATCTATATGTACAACAAGTGCATTTGAACAAGTTACCATAATTTAAATTTAAATAAAGGTACTTGTTCCTTGCTAAATAAATAAAACCATAAACTAATTTAGTATGATGTATTTATAAGTATAGCAATGCCAAGTGAGTTCATCATTGCCAACTATTGCCATTATACCATGACCTCGTTAAACCCATAAACACCGAATTGTATGAATGAGCATGGTTCTCTTACGTATATATATGTATTGCCATAAAACATAAAGTATAACTGCGTCAAATTTTCAATACGCCAAATCATAAAAGATATACTATGTAATAAAATGATCTAAACGCAATACTATAAAATAAATCTCAAAGATAGGGATGTCTGGTATGAATAGAATCATCAGATCTCTAGCCCAATCTATCTCCCGATCTCTCCCTCGACCTCTCCCTTGATCCATGGCTTGATCTCTCCCTCGATCCACAACCCAGTATCTCCCTCGATCCATGGATCGATCGCTCTACTTTTGATCCAGATGTGTGGATCGCCTTCTTAATCCAATATCTCCCTGTCACGTGATATTGACACTGCGTCCCAGCCTTCCATGTGTTTCAAGTACGTATATATGTAAAATTATCTAAAATTTTACACCCAATGCTTGAGACCAATGTGTTTCAAACTTAATATCAAATGTTAGTTTTTTAGACAAATTTAAATGCCGATCATACTCACGCATGGGATTTCCATCGCTATCCCAAATTTCCAAAGTCTGGGAAATCACCATACTACTTAAAATTTTCAAGTACACAATTTAAATCAGGAGTTAAACCCCTAGAAGTTTTTAAAATGCATTACATAATTTTTTAGAACACAATTTTAAATATATATACATGTATTTAAATTATAAATTGAAAGTACCTGTTGTGCCTGCTTGATGGCTCTACCAATGTCACTAAGATCACGAGAATGTAAAGACATCGTAGGGGGCTCTATAGCATGTACAATATCAGTAGCAAAAAGAAGTCGACTATATGTCCCATGGACAGGATCAGGTGTCGCAATAGCCTCAACATGACCTGTAACATCCTGACGACCACCTGGACAAGCTAAAGGATCAATAGAAACATGATGTGCATGGGATTCTGTAGGCTGATGTGGAATATCCTGAGCTGCATTTGCAACCCTGTGGCTCATATGTGTATGAGAATATCATTGTCTAATAAAGTCTGGTACCTTGTCAAGAGCAATCCCATGAATTCCTCCTTGTCCTTTGTGCTATAAGTAAATCCAAAATTGAGAATTCTACACATAATGCGAGTTATTGTAGATATATCTTGACATCTGCGGATAGAGTGGGTAACTATAAATAAATGGATATCTGATCACGGTCGCGGCCTAAAATGGGAGTAAGGTTGATCGTGGATATAATAAATATCTACCAACTCGATCAAATGAAATTTGATCAATCTGCATCGTAATAGAGGCAATGTTTTCAAAAATATGACTTTGAGTGGACCCTGTTGCTGCCAATTCCAAACGTTTTGGTAAAACCAAAAGGTTTGGGCCAACTAATGCCCTCTCCATAGGTGGAAAATTTGAGAATTCTAAACATATAGTTTTCCCAGAAAAATGACCCATTACCTTGGCATGACATGTAGATAAGATGTGTAGTCCACCTCTATATGTAGTAAATGCATATAAAATTTGTTTGAAAGAAAAATACAATGGTAGCTCATCATTGTGAGGCCATCTATGATGTGGTGCCAACCATCTAGGGTATATGAATGGCGCAACAAGAGGATCTTCACACCTCGTAACCACATTTCCTCTAATTTTATTTTTTCCTCTATAAAATGGGAACATGGATAACACATTTTCACTTGAAACTAATTTGGCAACTTCTCTATGTTTCACTGTGCCAGTAACACTCCTGGCAAGAGAAAAATAAAATTGTTCAATGCTGATTTCATCATAAGGATTGTATGATCGAATTGTCTCAATCATCTTAATAATCTCTTGTCTAATAGTGACTAATCTATCTCAATTATCCAAATTGGGGGAGTTGTGAATCGTTTGCTCTAAACATTTTAGAGCGGCGCTGGTCCCCACGAAGAGCCACTCTCCTTGGAGACCCCAAAACATAATCAAAAGCAAGGGTTGTACCATAAAGAACAAAGCATTAAATCTTAATCAATGACTTGAGAGGCAATACCCATCTCGCTAAAACACATAATTCGAGTCTCAACATAAGCTCGTACAACCCTTTCAAAATAAGAATACCAATAACTGGCTAAATCAAGAGTACATAAAATGAGGATTATCGAACAACAATAAATCAACCCTCTAGAAGCCTAGGGTTCACAACCTCAATAAATGAGTTCAAAAAATCAATTGGGTTCCCACATCGAAAAGCCAAAACAAGCATAATGATAAAAGAATACCCAACAAAATCATAGGATTACATAACTCGGGAAAACATATTAATTTCCGTACATTTTTTTCAAAACACAAAAATCAACAATTGATTAATTCTATTTCAGAATCCACATTTTCCTCAATACGATTTTAACATAAAAGTTTAATGATAATTTTGTTACAACAATATAATTTTCCTTTTTTAGTTAATTAGCACATTTGGAATTCCTAATTTCACAGTTATAAAGAAATCATTATGTCCACATGCCAATATTATATATATATATATATAAACAGATATAAAATACATACACATATAGTTAATTTGTTTCTACTCTGTTATAGAAAGATTCTATTTCCAACAAAGACAACAACAGAATCCCAATAAATATATATACATTTATATATAATGAATATATATATATATAAAGGGAATAATAAAAAAATGACTTTTACATTTAAAGGGGGAAACCCCCATATGAGTAAGGTTGTGCGTAGTCCAAGGACTGTCGTGTATAGTAGTCCTTCAAACTGTTATAACAATACTTTGGACTATTGCAACCTATAAGGGAAGGCTGGGGGGTGCGTACGGCTAGGCCGACCCACTTCCCAACACACATAACAATGCTTACCACCATGGGTTCGGCCCAATCAAAATGAAATTTAGGGTACTTTAAAAACATAAAAATAATATATATATATATGTGTGTGTGTGTGTGTGTGTGTGTATACCTCCTATACGACTGTATATATATAGATATAGATATAGATATATTTTAAGATATAAAATTTATATCTAAAGGAAAATATTTTCTTTCAAATATCAGCACTATATATATATATTAAAAACCCATTTAAAAGGAGGATTGATCTTTTCCACAGTAGAATGATAAAGATATTAGACATTTTCAAACAAAATTCAAAAGCATTTCCTTCTGTTTGTTTGCAACCCAGAAAATTTCTAAAACCCCAGAAGAATCTTCTTTCATAGAAATCATATTTGTTTATTTTTTAATTTTTCTTTCGAATAAGAAAACTAAAGAGATAAGAAAATGGAACCTAGAGTCTTGCGCTTGTTGAAAATTTGATGAAGCTTTGCTTGATCCAATTAGCCTTTTGAAGAGCTCCCCTTCCTTCCTTTAGAACTCCTTCAAATTTCTTGCTAAATTCTCTAATCTAAAATTTAATTTTAAAAAACCTCTTTTCCAAAACAATGAATAAATAAATTCTACAGAGAAACTCTAGAGAATTGAATTTCCAGAACTCCTATATTTTGAAACTTCTGTCAATTCCTATGTCTGAAAATCTCACAATTTTGTTATTAAATAAAAATATATCTTCTTTTTTGAAAACTCCATAAATCAAAATTAAAAGAAGTTTTCTAATTTCATTCCCAACTTTACATCCAAAACTCAACATTCATTGGTCCTTTTCATCTTTTTTTTTTCTTTTATTGATTTTTTTCCTATTTAACAACACTTTTTTGTTTTAATTCTGATTTTACAATTTTACTTGCAATTCACACAATTTAATTTATTTCATAATTATCCTCAACATTCTCTTTTAATTAAATTATCAAAATACTAATTTTAAATAATTTAATTTACACTTTTCCATTTATTTATCTTTAATAAATATATGGCTTTTAAAATAAGACTTTTATATTTTAATACAAAATATTCCAATGCTATTATCAACATTTATTAACATCGTTCAATTATTTAAATTACGAATGTAAAATAAATACGAAAAGTACACTCACACAAACCACTATAATAAAATGCAAAAATGACAAAGGTCAATGACGCACAATACCACTAAACAAAAGACAGGTTGACAAAACATGGGACGGGGTGACTTCCTTGTCATCTCTATTTCAACATCATGCCTATTGGGTTAAATTGATGCTCACCCTGTCCTGCCGAAGCAGGTGGAATCGAGACTCTGTTCATGCAATTCCTACATACAAACAAGGTTGTGTACATGTATATATATATAATCCAAAACATCACATCATGAGAAGGAATTGCAGCATAGCAGGGCACTTGTAAACGAGTGGTGCTACACTATCCTCTCACCCAAGCTATACTAAGAATTACAACATTAGATATAAAGTAACATTGCTAAACTAACTGATCACATCATAAAATAATTACTAAACCACTGCATCACAATGTATTATTGAAATCAAATTAAACATCACCAAACCAAATGTAACCATAATGTCATATGTAATGCCCGTCGTGCAAACCCCAGAGAACACACATAAAGCAAATAATTTTTTTAAAAATAATTAAAGTAAACATGTAATATCATTAAACCATAACCACATAGCATAACACATAGCATTAATACACTTGGTACTCTGGGGCACGCGAGGTTACATCGCAACCACTAAACAGAATACAGATAAAGAGTATAACATAACCATTTAATTTGTGATAATCAAATACAATGATACATCTGATAATCATGATGCGAGCATAATAAACATCACATAATTACATCCATGATAATCCTCTTAAAAGAGTTACATATGAGCCTAACTATTACATCATTGATATAATATTACATTACAATTCTCTTTGATACATGAATTACATTGAAATCTCCCCACATGGGGATTGATACAAGTATAATGAAATATAAAGTACAACTGATCACTGGAACACCTCCACTGCGGAAAGTTGAGAAGACAAGACGCTGATGGGGAACCCAACGGGTGCGGAGCACGTTCCACCCAACCATGTGAATTACAAGTAACTCACCCCCCGTGCTCAGAGGTGGCGAGGAAGTGAACCCGACCATGAATGTCAAATCGACTCAACAACAACATGATACTAGACAAGTACAACTCAAAACATACAATAAACAACCATCAACGTTCACAAATCACAAATCAAGTTAAAACTTAAGAAACTCGTCACAATAACATGAAGCATCACCAATTAGCAATCATGAGACAAATTCACATGAACCAAAGACATCACAAGATACAATATCCAGAAGAACCGAACCAACACCCAAAATACATTTCCAAATAAATCAGAACCAATGAAAGAAACATGATTCCATAATAACACTAAACCAACCATTCAACACACCATTCCATAGGTAACAAGGAACAAGTCAAACGGGTGTCAAGTAGGGAGGGTCATCACATAACTCTCATGGGATCCCCTAGCTCTTCCTCCAACTGAGGCGCCGGCACCCACCTATGGATTCCCTAGCCCTATAATCAGAACAGCATAAAAATAACAATATCCAGAGGCAACAAGAAACAAGAACAACAAGGATGTCTAGTGGAGAGTGTCATCATGGTTTCCACATGGATTCTCGGGGCAAGGTTGCACCAAAACAAATGTGAGAAATCTCAGACCAACCATCACGAGGGCATTCCTCATCATGAATAATCCATAATCAAAACACAACAACCCATGCGCACAACCCTTTAACACAAGGCAACAATATCAGCTTCAAAGGAGTTAAAACCAACACAAGAATAACTTGTTCAAAGACTAATACATGCCTGCAGAACTAAGATTCACCTAACCCTAATTGGGTTCAGCACTAACCGATAACCATTACGGAAAAGAACTAACAATGCATTTGAAATAAAAATAAACTTCAGTCAATCACAAAAGAGTATCAGGTTCCTAACACCAAATAAAACGAAATATCATTATCTCGACATAATTCCACAACAAAAAATAAAAAATAAATTCTCGATTGTATTATTTGCTCAACCAATAAAATAATCCCCTATATTTATTTTTATAATACAAATTAATCTTAATCTATTATTCAATTACATTATAAACTAAAAACAAATATTAAATAAAATAACCAATTAAATTTTATTAAACTAAAATCATTAATATTTTATTTCTAAACAAAATTATATTTTTCTTTTTAAACTAATCTTAAATAATAATAAAAAAAAAATATATTTAAATATATATAAATAAATATATATATATAAACATTTATATATATATATATATAATTTAAAAGAATTTAAAATTTAAAAATTTAAATTTAAAATAAAACAAAGTCGATCTGGTCTGATAACAGTACTTGGTGCCACGGCGATCCGTGGGAATCTTCTTAATGGAGATCCTCACTGGATACAAACTGTGCATCGATCCATAAAATTTATTAGAGGAAGAAGAGAGAGTCACGACCTCCTTGTCCTTCCCCTTGACCCTATAAATTAAAACTATAAATATTTTTTTTTGAAATAAATACAACTTTAAAACAAGTTTCTTATATTTTATTTTAATTTTATTTTTATCACACGGGAATTCCTGACCAAGAAAATCACCGGCCTCAAAGTAGAGCCACCACGGAATACAAAATACCGAGGGGTAATTTAAAATATTAATATATATAACACACATGTATATACATGGCAAATGTGAGAAAAATATATAATAATATATCCATAAAGGAATGCATCCTCCATAATTAAATACTTGAGAGATATCATCATATCTCTTGAGATATAATAGCAGGAGATCTCCATGAGGGATATATATAATATATATATATATTAAAATAGCAGGAGGGTGAAATGTAAAATAATATAATAGAAGAAACTTCTGAGGAATAATGAATCGATTCGATGTATATGGGTGTGCCAAAACTTCCAAATTTATTATTTCCAAACAGAATGTTGTTTCCTTAAAATCCTTTTTTTTGAGTTGGAATTTCCAGGATGATAGGGGTTTCATTTGTTTTGACAAATTTGAAGACAGAACAATAACTATTTTTCTTGATTTCAGGTCTAAGATCCTTCACTAATTTTTTTTTAATTTGAACAACAGTTTATTTTGCTTTCTTCACATAAACCATATTTACTAAATTTTGTTTTGTTTTCTCTGAAGCACAAAGATGAAAGCAAATACTAGAAAGAATGTATAAGAAGAACCTGATGTCCAATGCTTATTCGAAAGTCTAAGGATGCCTACTTGATTTTGACGTCCTCGAAGTGTTCCTTGATCGTGCCTCCAAATCTCCTCCACCCATTTTCGTGCTCGAATTTGAACCGATCCTTTGTTCCAAAGACTTCTCCAAAGTAACACCAATAATCGATTCCCGGTTCCCTTTCTATAATTCCCCTCAGATTATAGCAAAAGATTCAAAATTACCCTCTTCAGATTCAAAATACAAAATCAATAACTTGTGCAACACCTCCATCCCTAATCTCCTCTCTGTGTAAAAACTTACAAAATACATAATTCAATAAAAGATATTCTCCATTTCCTCCAAACACTCTCAAAATCAAGAATAAAAGAAAACTCATTCTTTAAAAGCCAGCTTTTTAATTAGATCTGTATTCTCATTGGTTCAAACAATCCTTTCATTCTTTTATTTGTTTTATTGTTTTAATTTCTATTTTTGCAACTTTCTTGCACAACACATTATCTATTTAATTTAAATAATTTATTCTACAATTATCCTCAACAAGATAATAATAAAACACAATTTCATATTTAAATTATCATTAAATAAGCACGAATTTTTAAAACATTTAATGTTTAAATATAATTTATTCAAACATTAGAATAAACAAACATTTCCAACATTAAAATACATAATTATTATCCACATTTAATTAACTAATTCACAACTTATAAAATATTCACATTAATCAAAATGCGACAACACACAAAACACCAGTCACAAATGACGACAATTACAACAATGAACAATACCAATCAAACGAGATGATCTGACATCATGGGACGGGAGGATTTCATCGTCACCTCAGTATCAACATTTAACCTTTGGGCTATAGGTGCTCGCCCTGTCCTGCCGAAGCAGGTGGAATCAAGACTTGTACCTGCAATCCTGCATACAACGGAGTTGTGTACATGTGCATACATATATATAAAATCAAAGCATTAAATCAAGTACTGCATAGTGAGAAGGAATCGCAACATAGCAGGGCACTCGCGAACGAGTGATGCTATATTGTCCTTTGTCACACCTATTCTAACAATTATAATATACTGATAAAATAACATTTCTAAACTAACAAATCATCTCATGACATATCTAGTTAAATCACTGCATCATAATATAATTCTAAAAATGAACTAACATCTAACCAACCACAATGTCAAATGAAATAATCAAATCCTCAAGTGCACAAGCATAATCACCAACAGTCTACTTAATGGCATAACAACATCATCAAATGTCTAACTATCCAACTCAAACAATATCATCATCGTCACAAGTAGCAAACAACTGCATTGAAAAAATACCAAATCCTACCAGTAAGAGGAGGGGTATTACATCCTCCCCCTCATAAAATCGGCTTACTCCTGGAAGCCGGTAACCAGAAGGAAATAAAATTCCCTCATACGGGAGGCATCCACCCACACCAAGACGGTGAACTAATCACCAATAGAGAATAGAATCAAGCTCACACATAAGAGTAACAAATAATATTAACAAGTATTAATAATATGGGGGTATTACATCCTCCCCCCCAAGGATATGGCTTACTCCAGGAAGCCATTAAATAGATAAGAATAAGCACACACAACCTTACAAAGAACATGCCACAAACCACACTCATAACTCACATAACAGGAAATCACACCACACAATGACACAAGGGTTCATAGTGCATCCTTGATAGGAAGGATATCGGTGCATTGTGCACTACACTGAGGGTCCTATCCTTTCCCATCAGTTTCCTGCACCATTGCCCTGAGATCGGCTAACGGAAGAAACTCAGGTTCACCATAATGACAACGGTAAGGTGGAACTCTAGACTCAAGGGACTAAATGCAAGGTTACATAGTGAGCACACATAGTGCCCAGTGTATGAACCTAGGCTCTGATACCAAGTTGTAACGCCCGTCGTGCAAACCCCAGAGAACACACATAACACAAATTTTTTTTTTTAAATAATTAAAGTAAACATGTAATATCATTAAACCATAACCACATAGCATAACACATAGAATTAATATAATTGGTACTCTGGGGCACGCGAGGTTACATCGCAACCACTAAACAGAATACAGATAAAGAGTATAACATAACCATTTAATTTGTGATAATCAAATACAATGATACATCTGATAATCATGATGCGAGCATAATAAACATCGCATAATTACATCCATGATAATCCTCTTAAAAGAGTTACATATGAGCCTAACTATTACATCATTGATATAATATTACATTACAATTCTCTTTGATACATGAATTACATTGAAATCTCCCCACATGGGGATTGATACAAGTATAATGAAATATAAAGTACAATTGATCACTGGAACACCTCCACTGCGGAAAGTTGAGAAGACAAGACGCTGATGGGGAACCCAACGGGTGCGGAGCACGTTCCACCCAACCATGTGAATTACAAGTAACTCACCCCCCGTGCTCAGAGGTGGCGAGGAAGTGAACCCGACCATGAATGTCAAATCGACTCAACAACAACATGATACTAGACAAGTACAACTCAAAACATACAATAAACAACCATCAACGTTCACAAATCACATAATCAAGTTAAAACTTAAGAAACTCGTCACAATAACATTTAGCATCACCAATTAGCAATCATGAGACAAATTCACATGAACCAAAGACATCACAAGATACAATATCCAGAAGAACCGAACCAACACCCAAAATACATTTCCAAATAAATCAGAACCAATGAAAGAAACATGATTCCATAATAACACTAAACCAACCATTCAACACACCATTCCATAGGTAACAAGGAACAAGTCAAACGGGTGTCAAGTAGGGAGGGTCATCACATAACTCTCATGGGATCCCCTAGCTCTTCCTCCAACTGAGGCGCCGGCACCCACCTATGGATTCCCTAGCCCTATAATCAGAACAGCATAAAAATAACAATATCCAGAGGCAACAAGAAACAAGAACAACAAGGATGTCTAGTGGAGAGTGTCATCGCATGGTTTCACATGGATTCTCCAGGCAAGGGTTGTACCAAAACAAATAAAGTAGAAATCTCAAGACCAACCATGCGAGGCATTCCTCATCTCGCGATAATCCATAATCAAAACACAACAACCCCATACAACCCTTCCCAACACAAGGCAACAATATCAACTTCAAGAGTTAAACCAACACAAGAATAACATTCAAAGACTAATACATGCCTCTGGAACTAAGATTCACCCTAACCCTAATTGGGTTCAGCACTAACCGATAACCATTACGGAAAAGAACTAACAATGCATTTGAAATAAAAATAAACTTCAGTCAATCACAAAAGAGTATCAGGTTCCTAACACCAAATAAAATGAAATATCATTATCTCGACATAATTCCACAACAAAAAATAAAAAATAAATTCTCGATTGTATTATTTGCTCAACCAATAAAATAATCCCCTATATTTATTTTTATAATACAAATTAATCTTAATCTATTATTCAATTACATTATAAACTAAAAACAAATATTAAATAAAATAACCAATTAAATTTTATTAAACTAAAATCATTAATATTTTATTTCTAAACAAAATTATATTTTTCTTTTTAAACTAATCTTAAATAATAATAAAAAAAAAAATATTTAAATATATATAAATATATATATATATATAAATAAATATATATATAAAA
>VDFB02126721.1:0-19698 GCA_007258455.2 Sequoia sempervirens | reverse complement strand
TGAACAGAATATGGGTTTTTTGGATCTTTTGCTAATTGGAAGAGAGTTGGAGAGAGGGTTTGGAAATCTATTACTAGTTATTTTGGAGTCTTCTGAAGAAAGGATCGGGTTCGAGATTTGAGCACGGTGACTCAGAGGAGATTCGAAGCAAGAAGGAGGAGGGCTCTTCGTAAAGGCCGTCAGGAACCAACTTCTTCAGATTCTCCAAGAAGCGCAGGATTCCAGGTTTCCGTCTCTACCTTTGATTTTCTCAATCTGCAAAATAAATATATAATGTGTATATTTGTGTATATATAGAAAGAATGTACACCTGTATATGGCTGAATCGATTCATTATTCTGTAGTTTCTTCTATTATATTATTTACATTTACCCTCTGTTATTTTAATATATATATATTATATATATATATATATCTCAGTTATATCTCTGTTATTATATCTCTGTTATATATATATATCTCTGTTATTTTAATATATATATCTGTTATATATATATATTTCTGTTATTTTAATATGTATATATATGTGTGTTATATATATTAATATTTTAAATTACCCCTGGTATTTTGTACCTGTGCGTCGGCCGAGGCCGTATTTTGTCAGAAATTCGTATAAAAAAATAAAATAAAATAAAATATACATGAAACTTGTTTTAAAGTTGTATTTATTTCAAAAAATATTTATGGGGTTTTTAATTATAGGGTTTGGTGTATGAGATGCTGAGGCTGCATTCTCCCCTTCTCTTCCCTGTTAAAATACTATGGATCTGTCATGACAAATAGCTTGAGATCTGCCATCCAGAGATCAAGCACAAGACAAGAATTCTGCACACTGGCAGCAATTAAGAATGCATGTTAAGAAATTAGATTAGACTTTGTTTATTTTAAATTTAAATTTTAAATTTTTAAATTTTTAAATTATATATATATATATATATATATAAATGTTTATATATATATATTTATATATATTTAAATATATATATTTTTATTATTATTTAAGATTAGTTTAAAAAGAAAAATATAATTTTGTTTAGAAATAAAATATTAATGATTTTAGTTTAATAAAATTTAATTGGTTATTTTATTTAATATTTGTTTTTAGTTTATAATGTAATTGAATAATAGATTAAGATTAATTTGTATTATAAAAATAAATATAGGGGATTATTTTATTGGTTGAGCAAATAATACAATCGAGAATTTATTTTTTATTTGTTGTTGTGGAATTATGTCGAGATAATGATATTTCGTTTTATTTGGTGTTAGGAACCTAATACTCTTTTGTGATTGACTGAAGTTTATTTTCCTTTCTTCACATAAACCATATTTACTAAATTTTGTTTTGTTTTCTCTGAAGCACAAAGATGAAAGCAAATACTAGAAAGAATGTATAAGAAGAACCTGATGTCCAATGCTTATTCGAAAGTCTGAGGATGCCTGCTTGATTTTGACGTCCTCGAAGTGTTCCTTGATCGTGCCTCCAAATCTCCTCCACCCATTTTCATGCTCGAATTTGAACCGATCCTTTGTTCCAAAGACTTCTCCAAAGCAACACCAATAATCGATTCCCGGTTCCCTTTCTATAATTCCCCTCAGATTATAGCAAAAGATTCAAAATTACCCTCTTCAGATTCAAAATACAAAATCAATAACTTGTGCAACACCTCCATCCCTAATCTCCTCTCTGTGTAAAAACTTACAAAATACATAATTCAATAAAAGATATTCTCCATTTCCTCCAAACACTCTCAAAATCAAGAATAAAAGAAAACTCATTCTTTAAAAGCCAGCTTTTTAATTAGATCTGTATTCTCATTGGTTCAAACAATCCTTTCATTCTTTTATTTGTTTTATTGTTTTAATTTCTATTTTTGCAACTTTCTTGCACAACACATTATCTATTTAATTTAAATAATTTATTCTACAATTATCCTCAACAAGATAATAATAAAACACAATTTCATATTTAAATTATCATTAAATAAGCACGAATTTTTAAAACATTTAATGTTTAAATATAATTTATTCAAACATTAGAATAAACAAACATTTCCAACATTAAAATACATAATTATTATCCACATTTAATTAACTAATTCACAACTTATAAAATATTCACATTAATCAAAATGCGACAACACACAAAACACCAGTCACAAATGACGACAATTACAACAATGAACAATACCAATCAAATGAGACGATCTTACATCATGGGACAGGAGGACTTCATCGTCACCTCAGTATCAACATTTAACCGTTGGGCTATAGGTGCTCGCCCTGTCCTGCCGAAGTAGGTGGAATCGAGACTTGTACCTGCAATCCTGCATACAACGGAGTTGTGTACATGTGCATACATATATATAAAATCAAAGCATTAAATCAAGTACTGCATAGTGAGAAGGAATCGCAACATAGCAGGACACTCGCGAACGAGTGATGCTATATTGTCCTTTGTTACACCTATTCTAACAATTATAATATACTGATAAAATAACATTTCTAAACTAACAATTCATCTCATGACATATCTAGTTAAATCACTGCATCATAATATAATTCTGAAAATGAACTAACATCTAACCAACCACAATGTCAAATGAAATAATCAAATCCTCAAGTGCACAAGCATAATCACGGACAGTCTACTTAATGGCATAACAACATCATCAAATGTCTAACTATCCAACTCAAACAATATCATCATCGTCACAAGTAGCAAACAACCGCATTGAAAAAATACCAAATCCTACCAGTAAGAGGAGGGGTATTACATCCTCCCCCTCATAAAATCGGCTTACTCCTGGAAGCCGGTAACCAGAAGGAAATAAAATTCCCTAATACGGGAGGCATCCACCCACACCAAGATGGTGAACTAATCACCAATAGAGAATAGAATCAAGCTCACACATAAGAGTAACAAATAATATTAAAAAGTATTAATAATATGGGGGTATTACATCATATCATAATATCTATGTCCTCAAATGAAGTAGCATAATCATCAAGCAGTCTAAACTATCTAATCCACCAATCCAAACAATAACAGTAACTATCAAAGTCTCAAAGTATCAAGCAAAACCAAAGAAAAATAATAAGTCCAAACAACAACATGAGAGGTATTGCATTTCATGCATTGTGGATAATAACATGCCTTGGAATATGTCAACATACCTCTTCTTATGAAACAAAACCTTATTTCAATAATTAACATTATAAATTAATACTTGGCTCACATTGTATAATCACACTAGAAACCAACAATGGAAGATCGAGAGTCTCAACTAAGAATTCCACCTTATAGATAGCATTCATAATAGAAGCCAACAACTAAAGACCAAATTTCATAAATAAAGAACTTTCATGTGTTCTATATCATGCCTTTGAGGGGTCCACAAGTACCATGAGCCTTTTGAAATCCTTCTCCATCTAAATGCATCTATTCCAAGACCATTGGGAGGTGGGTATACAATACAAGCCAAGTATTCATTTCTAATGTTAATTATTGAAAGAAGGTATATAAATTATTTGAGCATCTTAATTCTCATACAAAGTTACATCTTAGTCAATTTCTCAATGTATGAGTTCCCTATATTTGTAATTTTTTCTTAATATAAAAACATATTTTATTTCATTAATTAAACTATCTATTCCATGTTACAAAGGATGCTCTTGTTTTAAATTTTAAGTATATAATTCAAATTTAATTAGTAATTTTCAAGATAGAGTACACACAATTTCTTTAGTTAAAATAAAATAATATTCTTATTTCCATGTGAGAGTTATGTAGAATGGTAGCTTGATGTCTTGAAAATATTTCTTTCATGTACATACTAAATTTTTATCATTACATTAAATGACTGAATCATCTCAATTATATAGCCAAGCACATTAAAAATTTATAGATTGGAAAGAAAATTAATCACACATTTATCATATTTTTATATGTATAAATTTTCTACTATCAAACTATTTATACTTATAGATTAAATTATTTTTGAATTTGGTTATTTGGGTTCAACATGTCATGCTATAGGATTTTCTTGTGTTTTCACCATGTTGTCATGTGTAGATAGCTATGTATTTTATAGGTTTAGGAATTTTAGAGGAAGGCAAGGTTGAACAAAATGCATAAGGATGAGATGGAGCCTTGTTTACCTTAGTATTTCGTTGAGGCTCCCTTCGAGAATAATCGAGGGGTGGTTGGTCCTCTTGTAGACATGACTAATTTAGAAGGTCTTGTCAAGAGAAATTTAGAGGAAATTGGTAGAGACAAGAATCACGTTACAGATGTATTAGTTGGAGTTCATTGCCTCTACCATTCTCTTGAATTGCAACATTCACCTCTTGGTATTTCTTCTAATAATTTAAAAATATGAAGAAGGTTCAAGTTTAGAAGATTATAGGAACCCTTTATTCCCTTTGGTCTCAAGTTTGGAAACTAAAGATGGAAACTCCATTACAAACCTCAACTAGGTTCATTCATGGAAAAGGATAAGGTTGACAATAAGATATAGTTCCTTCAAGAATTTTGGATTCAATTTGTGAAATGATAGATCTACTAATGTTTTTGGGAAAATGACCCTCTTTATTAGATACATTGCCACTATTGGTGGAGTATTTCTAATTGGATGTTATTTTTCTAACTTACAACTATATTTTTCTTGTTGTTGTTCCATGCCAATATGATTAATCATTTTTTGTTTCTTTATTGGTCTTTGTAAAAGGGTGGGGCCATTTCAAAATTTCTATTTCTAATTCATAAATTCAACCAAAATTATTTACCCTAAAATTAAAATATAAATTTAAACTTTAAAATAGCATTTAGTCTAATTAATGGTATTGTCATTTGTTCCAAAATTTACAATTTTTAAAGTTTAACATTACTATTTGGTTCTCCAAGGTCATGCCCTAAAACCAACAATAAAAGAAATATTTATTAGCGCTTTCTCTTAATGCGAATGGTTTTGTTTGTTATACATTGGGTACTGTATATTGGATAATAACACTTGCAACACTTATATTACTAATATATAACAACATTGTAGTGCCCTCCGTTTCAGTCGTCGTTGATGTTAAGTAAGTTGTTGGTAATGTCATGATGATGTTGTGATTTTATTATTTAATTTAATTCTAAGGTTATGAGGTAACACTAATAATATGTTTGGATTTGATTAATAAAATTAATTTAATTATAAGGTTACCTGTTTCATTTGGAATTAAATAAAGAATTAGATTCAAGGATAAACATCAATTTAATTATCGTTGGGAGTTAGTTATTTAAAATAATCAGATTAAATGAGGAAAGGTAATTATCATTTAATGATTAAATTCAATTAATAAATTTAAAAGTGATAAAATATTAAGAGGATTAAATATTAAAATTGTACTTAAGTTTAAATAAATTACGGTAAAAATATTTATTGAATTATATTTTAATTAAAAGTTAATTATTTATGAAAATTTGTTTTAGTTAAAATTTAGAGTTAAGTGGAAGTAATTTAAAATAAAAGAAGTTATTGGTTGAAATTAAATAAAATAAATACATAAAGTAATGATTAATTAAAGTGAGAAAATATTAGAAAGGATTAAATATTAAAATTTTACTTAAGTTTGAATGAAGGTAAAAAAACGAGAAAAGCCAGTAAAAGTTGGTACCTAATTATAATTGATAAGTTAATAATGTTATTATGGTAAGTAATGTGACGAAATAAATTCTAATAAAATATTATTAATGGTTTAAATGAATTAAATAAATCAAACTTGAATATTATAATTAAATAAACAATAAACATGCAAATAAATATTATTTGAAATTCAAGTTTCGGTTTGGGGAAGGTGAAAAGTCATTCGGTGGTTGGGATTTCGTTCGGGATTGGTAACTGACCAAGAAAGAAAATAAGAGGGTGATTTTTCCGAATGCCAAGGGGGACTTTGGGAAGATAATTGGCAACCTGTGAAGAGAGGGAGGAATTTTACTGAAAGCAATTTCCACGAAGGAAGGAACAAGAAAAGAGAGAAAAGAAAGAAAGAAGAGGAATTCAAAAGGGAAAGCGACTTCCAGGTTTTCTTTTAAATATTTTCCTTACAAATAGTGAATAGATGTTTTCCTGTGAAAGATTTCCTTCTTCCTTGAAATCTTTTGTATGCCAACTTCAAAATTTAGCTGAGTATTTTAAATGTCTTATTTTTCGGGCTGTACAAATTTGTATTTTCCTTCCTTTCATTTTATATATACTTACATAAATATGGTATTCAATATATGTAATTTGAGACTGTAAACTGTCTATAAATGAACTATTTCCTGTGACTCTATTCAAACAGTTTAGTTGTGTCATCCATAACATTTGTTATACAAACTAGTTTGCTAGTAAATTTAAAGGGTTTCTCCAAATTCCAGTTTTCTATTTGCTGTCCAAAACTCTCAAATACCCAGATTATAGTTTTGGCGTTATGCTTAAAATACGAGGCTGCTGTCAAGCTGCTCCCTTATGGTTGCGTTTTGCTGATAATAAATATAATCTATAAATAAGCTGCATTTTGTTAATTATTAAACTTAGTGGTTAAAATAAATTGATTATTAGGGAAGTAATACTTGGAGGGAAATGATTTATTTATATTAAAAGAATTGAATAAATAAAATATAAAATCAATCATAACTAAAATATTAATTTTATTTAGGTTAAGGTTGTGCTGTGAAGAATTAGATTTTATCCCAGTTAGATAAATGATCTCTTATTTTTAATCAGAAAGTGAAGAGTATATATATATATATATATATATATATATATATATATATATATATATATATATTTGTTTATAATAATTAGGTTGGATATTGTTTGAGGTGAGATATAATTAGAGTTGAAACATTGTACAGAATTAAATAGCCTCTCTGATTTCTTTGTCAACCTGTCTGAGTTAGGGCATTTGAATTACCAACTACATATATGAGTGACTTTCTATTTATTTTGAATTTATATATATTTTTGATTACTATTCTTTTATATATATATATATATATATGTATATATATATATGCGCATGGTTATATAAACAAGTATAGATACATAATTATAGGTTAAAAGATTTGAAGTGAAGGTAGTCTTTTATATATTTAGGATTTATGAAGATATTTCAATATATAAGCAGATTTGTATGATGAGTATTATTCAAAAGAAAATGGTTCGTAATTATATATTATGTTTATAAAATATGAATAATTTCTTTAATTGTTTTGTTTATGATTTTATGGTGGTGTAAAAGTAAAATATGAATCGAGTGTTAGAATGTTCTGTAAGATAGTGAGTTAAGTAAAAGTGTAATTTTATTTTAGGTAAATAATTAAAGTGAAAATGGTTATTTCGATAGATTGCTTAGTAAAATATTATTTAACAAAAGATTTTAACGGAATAAACATTATTGAATTAGGTATTTAATTTTGTTGTAGATAAATGAACTGTGTATTTAGTTAAAGTAAATCGATTTATATGGTTAATTAAGTTTTAGGGTTCACTAAAGGAGATAAGTGATTCTACATTTACATAGTTTCTTTTACTTGAAGGTTAATGATAAAGTTATTTTTAAGTGAGGATAAATCCCAGGTTCATAGGTTAATTAATTTAAATGATACTGATTAAATGTTAAATGGTTTTAATTACCTTTTTGTTATCTAATGAGTCTGTGAATGATAATTATTTATCAAACTACTGTGTGAAATAATCCATTAGTGTCGTCACCTTAGTATTATAATAAAGTTGTAAATTATAGAATTGTCATCTTAGTATTACATTTTAAAGTTATAATTAGGATTCGTATTAAACAGTTGATGGAGTTGGTTATCTTATAAATGATATAGTTATTTTAAATATAATTATTTGTAGTAAATACTCTCTTAATTAAATTAAGTGGATATATTAAAATAAGTGGTAAAAACGTTGAAATAATGCTTAAATTAAAGGAAGGTCTTTATGGTTATAATGTGTGAGTAAATGTGTTTTAAACAAAGTGTTTTGATTATTGGTTTAAGTGTTATTTAATTGTTTTAAGATGGGTGTTATTTGTGGGATATTTATGGAGATGTCTCAATGGCCTGTTCATTGTAAGTGTTTTAAGATAGTGTTCTTCAAGGTTGATGTGTTTGATGGTTTCCTTGTATGGAATTATTCCTTAAGACTTTGTAATTAATGTGTTTATATTCAGAAAATGATTTATTTATAGGAGTTAGAAAATTAGAATTATTAGGTAGTTAAGTTAGGTATTATGTTATTGAGTAGGTTAGTAAAGTGATTAGAGAGAGAGTTTCCTTATGTTAATAATTTGGGTAACATTGATAGATTAGTTTATTCTCAATTTGATTAGTTTCAAGTGGGATAGTTAACTTAGAAATAATGAAAAGTAGAGTTTTGTATGTTGTTGATGTATGTAGATAATATTGGCGATAAGGATTATTTCTGTTTAGGTGGGAGAATTGATTTTTAAGATAAATGGAAGTAAATAAATTTGAAAACTTTAAATAGTTGGGTATTACGATAAAGGCTAGTGAATGATTGTTGATTCGATAAATGTTTTGATTAATTATATTTAGTTAAACAAAGGGTTTATGTAAATGAATAAAATTAGATGATCTTTTCTAAGTCAATTTCCCTCATATTCTTTTAATAGTTGATTTGTGGGGTTTCTATAAGAACAGTTCTAGAAAATACTTGTGATTGATATCAGGATCAAATTGTTGGTTTGAGTGGGTTGATCTTCGAAGGGAGATTGTTGTTATAATGTGTAAATTGGAATATATTTGTGTTTGAAAGAGTATACTTGTGAATAGTGTCTTATGGCTTAAACCATTAGATTTTATTTTCACTTCGTAATATTGTGCTATCCTTAAATGTTGGAAATGATTGATCTTTAAACTAATGTTCTTTTTAAAATGTTTCAAGTTACTTCTTATTGAATGAATGGATATATTATTAGAATGTGTGGTTTTATGGATTCTTTCAATGTGACTTTTCCTGAGTTGATTTTTGAGTTGGAGTTTTTCTCTCATTTTATTTATGTTGCTATTCGTTGGGAACCAGTATGTGTTCTTTTGTTCTTTACCTAAGTGGTAAATTGGTTAATGTTAACTTTGTCATGATTGATGGTTCTACTTGATGAGTCAAATTGAAAAGTTCTTTGAATTATGGGTATTCCGAGAGGAGAAAATAGAGGTTTCCCTTGGATTCTCGATTTAGTTCGTATCGAAGTTGTTGGTGTTGTTGAGTGGAGTTGTTGATCTTATTTTGGTGTATTTTCTCATTATATTTATATTGGAAATAGTTCTTTGAGGTCTTGCAATTATTGCTGTCAGTTCTTTGATGGGGAAACCCTAGTGTAACTTTATGAGAATCTTCCAGAGGTTTATTTTACTATTGGTTAATGTTCCTCCTTTTATGTGCCCTTGTTGTGGCAAATGTTTTGGTTTCATGTTTTTGAAAGGGTTGTACGGAATCATGGAGATTTTTGATTATGTATTTATGGCAAGATGGGTAATGCCTTGCATGCTGCTCTGTTGTGATATAATGTTCTTGTTATGTTGTACAACCCTTGGATTTTGGTTTTATGTTTTGAGTGTCTAGAGAGAGAGAGTGGCTCTAAGTGGGTGGTCGGCGCACAAAGGGGCGCCAGGATAGCCCTCGTTAGAGTGAATTTAATAAGTGATAATTTAAATAATTAACTAGGGGGTGGGTAGAATCACATTAAAAAGATAATTGATGCCTCATCCGCCTTTGAGTGCTACCACAGACTAAAGGGGATTGAGAAGGCTGTGGTTGGCAAGATCGTTGCCTTGTCTTCATGAAAGGTTAACGGTTCCGCATGAGCAACCCTATGTAGCAGTTCCTTGAGATAGGTAGCCTGGATAACCATAGATGGAGGCGGTTCCTAGTGCTTGGTTGCCTGGATAATCCGTCAGTAGATGGAGGCGGTACCTTGTAGTAGGTAGCCTGGAGAATCTATGTTAAGCCATGCAATGACACTCTCCTCTAACACTCCTTCTTATGTTGTTACTTTGGAAATCCTCTGGAAGTGGGTCTTTGTCTTGAGTTGATGGATCATAATTGTTTGAAATGATTTATGATTTTACCCTATTTTATCTATGGTGTATTTTGTGGTCTTGTATAAATCTTGTGGATGTTTGGGTTTTGACCTTGTACTCTTATGGTACTGTGATATGATGTTATTGTATTGTATCATTGCGATTCAGAATTGTAATATGTTTATTAATTCAGCTTGATTTGGAAGTGTTTTATGATCTTCCTTTGGATTACTTGTTTACTGGTCATTGCTTTGAGTTATATGATGAGTTTTTTGACTCTTGGATGTGGTTGGATTGTGTCATTGTAATTTCTGAGTGTTATGATACTTTTGTATGATGTTGAGTCTTGTGGTTCTCTGTTGGATGTTCTTGGTTGAGGTCTCTTTCTTGTTAGCTCCTAGCATGGGGGGTGGGTCTTCGGACTCACATGGTCGGGTGGAACGTGCTAAGCACCCCATTGGGTCCCCAGTCGAGGATCGAGAGGTGTGGATTGGTGCTGTTGCGGCAACTCCAGAATTGTATTTATCTTGGAACTAGTTATGATATTGTGCATCATGTTATCTTGTTGTATGGTTTCCATTCATGATTGGAAACACTTTTGTATCATTGTACTTCTTGAACATTGTACTGTAATGTAATATTAGCCATGGCAGTTGGTTTTCAATGTGTTATGTTAATCATGCATATGTTGTATCTATGTGCAGATGGCTTTTTATCAATGAATTTTCATATGTGTGTTATATTTGTTATTGTTTACTTTATATCTTTGGATTCTATTCTTTATTGATGTTGTATGGATCTAAGTTGTGTAATGACTCTTTGTGTACCCCAAGGGATGTATGTGTTAATGAATCTATGAAATTCGTGTTATGACTTAATATGTATTACATGTATGTTATGTTTACTTAAAAAAAAAATTGTGCGGTAATTTTCGTGTGATTGTCCTTTGGGGTTCGCACGGCGGGGCGTTACAAACATTATTATCATTTCATAACATTAATGGTAAATACTATTATTGCAATATTAAAATTTACTCTAAATAATAATATTACTATTTATAATACATACTAACATTTCCCTTGCATGTTCATATGAAATAAGTTTCAATTTATTATGTTTTATTATAGTTATTATCCATAATATAATATTTTCATCAATGTGAATATTTGTATTTATGATACATAATGTGATTATAACCCAATTATTAGTGTTAAGTATGTTATTGGAGATGGCATTCCTTAATATAAATATTACCTATTAGTATTATTTTCTTTTATCTTGTAACCACAATAATTTTTTATTTACAACCTTACTATTAAATATTAATAGAGTTTATTCATCTACTCAAAGGAATAAGTTTTACCTGATTTATATTAAAAAAAATCCTAATATGTAGTTCATCCTCTAATATTCAATGCTGATTTGAAAGAGTGTATATATATATATCCTATTATTATTTATGTTTAATTTCAAAATTTTAATGCTCTCAAGTATAGGTTACAAGTGCATTCTTTACATTTTTTCTCTTTCTTTTGTACTATTTTGTATGGGTGTCTTATATGCATTGCCTCAATCATATAATTTTAATTTCAATTTAGCTTTCAAATGCAAGATTTAAAATTAATCTTGTACTTAAATAATATCATGTTATCATTGCAAATGGGTTTGTTGAAAGACTTTAGAAACTTTCAAGCAAATGCAATTGACAACTATAAAGCCAAATTCCACAACCTTCCCCCTGCTTGTGCCAAAATGGGAGGTTCAGACAGGGTATGGAAATCAATCAAATCATTAAGGGGGAATTTTACCATATGTTGTAGTTGCAATTGCAAGTGACCTGGTAGACATGTATGCAAAATGTGGAAGGCACATGAACTGTTTGATATAATGCCTCAAAAAAATCTATTAACAAAGTAAGGCTTTAGAAACATTCAAGCAAATGCAATTGGCAGTGCCTTGCTAGAAATGTATGCAAAATGTGGAAGCATAGACAAGACACGTTAATTGTTTGACAAAGTTTAAAAATGAGTATGAAAAATCTTTCAAACAAATGGACTGCAAAGTCAAATTTGACACTCCCTGCCCTACCAAAATTGGAGCTTTAAAACATGGTATGAACATTCATCAAAGCATAATAGAAATTAAGTTTATTGTTCTTGAAAGGCCTTAGAAACTTTCAAGCAAATGCAATTTCAATTTCAACAAACTTAATTTCAAATCTACTATAAATTTTAACCATTTCATTCCATTTTTAATTTTTTTTCAAAATAAATTCAATTTGAAATACAATTTCAATCACCAACCTACTGCTCACTATGGCTTGGTCAAGAGGCTGATGAACTTAGAAATGTGGTGCACATTTTTCCCCTGGGTTTGCCGCCTTTGCTGTTCACATTCGTTGTCCTCCTCTGTTCACGTTCACCGCTTTACAAACAGTCATGTGATAGTGACTTCTTTTTTTTATTTTCCCTAATTCAAGGGGTTCGGTAGAACCCAGGTTCGATCAAACCCTATAAAATATGTTTATTTTATTGGGTCGTTGAGTGGTTCGATCGAACAATGGGTTCAACTGAACTTATAGGTTCGGTCGAACATATAATAATGTTCGATCGAACCTATAAGTTTGGTCGAACCCATTGATATGGTGAAAACAAAAATAAATGAGAATTCCTTCCTCAAAATAATTGTAAACCACTATTATGCTTTAACCCTCTTATATATCATGATAGCCCTATTTTTATAGATTTGTGTTCTTGTAGTGAATTACCTTCTTTCATATGTAATGATATCCTTGATAATCCCTTTTGTACATTTCAAGTTAATCCTATGGATGCTCACAATATTATTTTAATAGTGAGATCTTGCATTATGATAATGTATGCATCTTGATGTTAGTACATTAGCTTCTCATTCATTTCATATTGATATGTCATTACCTTCTCATTCACTAACATAGTGACATTACAATTCTTAGCAATGACTTCCTATGCAGTGCTTATGATGTTGCTACTAATGATTCTTTACATATCAAATTATTCTTTGTTGATAATTATAACTATATAGATGATGATATTTTTTATTAGAAATTTTATACTTAATATAAATGGTTAATCTTTGTAAACATTTGACTCGTCTTATTTTCTTTACACTTCTTTTATAAAATTTTCACACATGTTCTCATTGTCTACTTTTCTAAAACTAGTCTCTTTAGGATATATAGACCTAGTGATAGGTCCTCTCATGCTTTATCTTTTGATTATTTCTCGACTATTGTATAAATGACATATATGTATATCTTTGTCTCATGTTTAGTGTTCATACTTCTTCTAGTTGAGATAAACCTAAATTTCAATTCATATCTAATTCACAAGAGTGTCACATAGTTGGGCTTCAACAGCTAGAGGTTGAAATGTTCCTTTAAAACAACTAGCTTTGTCCCTTAATGTATGAACAAAACTTCAAAGGATTATGATACTATTGATCATCTAAATAAAACACAAGCTAAGATATATCATTTGGTATCTATTGTGTACGTCACAATTATATAACAAGATCATGAAAAAAGCCTTTAAAAGAACAATTAAATACTAACACTCTCCCACTATATGTGATTTAATTGATTGAATCTATTTGAAATAAGGAGTGTTGAATTCTATTTCATTTTATGATGTATAACTCCCATATGATTTAAGTATTATGTTTACACAATGGAAAATATGACAAGGGAAACATTAAATAATCCCTAGCTTATAATACCTTCATTTGAATACATATATAGGGATTTCTTGGAAAAAATTTAAGGTAGATATATCAAAGTTAAAGCCATATAACCTAGTCTTAGTGGATTTTATGACATGGTTCAAACATGTTGTTTAGTTACAATTATTCTTCCTATCATAATCAAACCATGCCTATTAAATAATGTGCCCCATGTGATGGCCAAAGAATGATGTTACAAAGATATTGTAAGGTTTGCATCGACATTGTATGTTATGAGGTCCTATCATATGAGGATTAGATGTGTTATTCACCTAGAAAATCCTAATTCATGTAAATTTTTATTTAACTTTGTAGATGATACTAGAAACAATATATGATCTTCAAACATTATGGAGTAGGCAAAACGGGATGCCCATGTGAGGGTGGAGACATTATTTTTTTATTATTTATTTTTTAATATAATTGGAATATTGTGTAAGAGGACATTCAATATAGAGGTTACATTGGAAATGTCAAAATTGGGAGTTATAGAGCGTCTCCCTAACTTGGTGGTTATGCTAAAACAATCAAATTCCCTCACATGGACTACGTTGATTTGGGAAAGTGGTCAGTTTGTATTATGAAAAAATATATGACATGTAAGAGAGGTATAAGAAGTGTTGCATGTATAAGAGGAGTTACTTACTATTCCAAGTTGTTTGACCATGGCCATGGGGGCAATGAATTTTAATATGGTTCATGGTTTTGACTTAGAGTTTTAGATACCACTTGGTGGTTTCTAATTTCCAACTTTTCAATTACTCTTGGGTTGCAAATTATTTTTAAAAGGATAATTAATTATATTCATGTAAACTCTTCTATAATTAATACATGCTTGGGTCTCTTTGACAATGGAGTTATTTTGTGCAAGGGTTTTTCCACATATATTTGGTATTGATATCGTTTACGTGTTTTGTATTTATTTTTTATTGGTACATTAATCTTGTCGACTTAATTGTTTTCTTAATTAGATTCAATATTCCACATTAAAGCTGTGACTTAATTTTAGAAGCTTGGCATACCTTTCTTTTAATGTTGTGGTTTTTTTGAGGTTGTACTAGGGTACTCTTTTTGGCGATTTGTAAATGTAAGTCATCATGGAAACAACACAAAACACTTATTTTTTAAGAATGGTTTGCACCACTACCTTAATATTGGCATATCTAAAGACTATAAAAATGTTGTTCCACTGATCACATTCCATCCTTAATAACCAAGAATAAATAATCTTATTATTATGGATTTATTTTGATTTTCAAGTTTCAAACTACAACTCAACTCTTGATGGTATAAAAATTTCAATCTTCATTAGAAATATCACGCGTCTTTTTTTGTGTGGTCTAAAAATATTATGATGATTGTTTGCATATGTAATATATATAGGCCTTAGACATGATAATGTCATAATACTGTTAATCATCATTGTATTGATTTGATTTCTTGATATTACATTTAATAAACCATCATTCTATTGAGATGATAAAAACATCAAATTAATTATAAGGAGTTAACTACTAATTTTCCTTCAACTCTATTAGAGCAAGAAGTGTATGTTAAAATCTATACAAATGTCATTTAGTTTATACAACTTCCAAGGATACAAACTCTACATAATAATGAGAATCCACCAACAACAAATATAATAATGACAAAATAATTATTCTACCACCAATTTACATACAATGATATCATATTTTATTACACTCGCCACTATGGGGAATTTTATTTTAAACACTAGGAATGATAACCTCATTAATGAGAGTTTCAACCCTCATTAATCTAAGTTTTACTTATCATATCTACAATCCTTTTTGGAAGAATTGGAAACATACATATGATCACCTACCTTCAAATAAAATTATCAATTTAAGTCAAAAAAATGAATATCAAATGATCACCATCGAGGAAGGGATATATAGTCTTATTTATTTATTATTTTTTTAAAAATTGTATCTAAGTCCTTAAGTTTTCAAGCAAATTTCAAACCTAATACTCAATTATCCTTATGATCTCCCACTATAAAGTTTTAATAAAATTAAGTTAAATAAATTTGATTCATGAAGCTTTATATACGCCTCTTTGATGTTAACTAATAATTCATATATCCCTTATCATTGCAAGTATGAATAGTTGGTGTTTTCATTGATTTCAACATGCTTATGTTTGTGTTGTCATTGATCTCAACTAATGATGATTGAAATTTTTTTATGATGCTTTGATTAGTTTCATTATGTTTTTGTTAGTAAGTGTTACTAGTGTCAACCTCTAGTGCTACTTTGATAAGATTTTGTTTGTGGATATTGTTTGGTTAAGTTTATGTATTGTAGTTGGTTTGGTGATGATGAGTAATTATTAAAGGTGATTATAATGTGTCTATGGTGCTTTGTTCCCAATTTATTTTGAGAGAAATTGAATAAAAGAGGAAATAGTGTGTTGTATGGGTGTTTTGGCATACAGAGTGGTGTTCTAGTTTTTCTTCACATTCTTCTATGTTGAAGTTCTACTTGTGTGGTTCAAATATGTTGATTAGAGGTGTTCATAGGTGTTATATCAATATTCTCTCAGTCTGGATCATTGTATAGAGAAAGTTGTGTTCACTAGTGTGTGAACTGTGGTGCAGTGTTGTGTACGAGAAATGGTTTTGCTCTATAGTTTGGTCTTTGCTCTTGCAGTTCTAGAAGTGTGTTGATAAGTTTTGTATCTACCTTTAGTAAAATTTGTTCATGTTTTGGTGCTTCACAAGTTTATTTCTTGAGTTATAGTGTGTGGAGGATTATGTAGGTGTGTAGGATGAGTTTGTTCTTCATGTGAAAGTTGATGCAAAGGGACTTTTTGGAGTTTAGGGTGTTTTTGGAATATTCCAAATTGTGTTCAAGTGTTGTGTGTTTTTTCCATGAGTCATCTTTGCATCATAGGAAGTGTGTACTTAAATGTTTGATGTTGTTTACATAAGTTCAACCAACCTTGCGAGTTTACACTATTTGTAGATTTGCTTTGGTGATTTTGGAAGTGTGGCGTCGAGTATATGAGAGGATTTAGGTCCAAGTTAAGGTGTGATGTGGTCCACATTCATTCCTTTCCATCATGAGAATATTTTGGTACTAACCTAATTTGACTTTTCATGGCTGAGGTGTATAGTCAACCTTAGAGAATGTTTTCAAGGTTGAAGAAGGTATAATAAGTGTTGTGTTGATGGAGGATGTGTGTGATGCGAATTGTAGAGTTGTGAGGTGTGAGATTTAACAAGTTAGACAATTAGAATCAATGAGAAAAATGTGTCTACAATCTTCAAAAAGGTTGCAAATGTGTTGGTGATGTTGTGGTGGATTTTTTTATTACATTGAGATAGATTTCTCATTGTAGCACTCTTCTCTCTTCTTTCTATAATATGGCAGTGAACCCTTCTTTTTGGGTAGTGAGCCTATTGTATTTGGTGTTGCTATTACTTTATATTGTGAACTAATCCTCATCGTAGTTTTTCCCTTATTTGGTTTTCCACGTAAATTTTGTGTTCTATTGTGCATGATGTTGATGTGTTTTTAGCTTATGTTATTTTCTTTCATGCTAAATCATTCTAAAAGATTAAAGGTTATTAAGTTGATGTAGATCTGAATGTTAATGAGGGTTTTGATATTTTACTAAACAACTGATTCACCCCCCTCTCATTTGTCTTGTGTATTCAACAATTGGCATCAGATCAAGGTTCCTTAGAAGAAATCTTAATAGATTGAGGTAGATTTGGGATGGTGCACAAGATAAATGCTCCTATGTTTGATGGATCAGATTATGCATTCTAGAAGACAAGGATAGAATTTTTTCTAGTATCCCTTGGATATGGAGTTTGTAAGTCTATTGTGATTGGATACACTATGCCTAAAAATGGTCCAAGTATTGATGATGAGATCAAGGCCTATAAAAATAATGGTAAAGAAAGGTATGCTCTTTTAAGTGGTATTTCTAATACTAAGCTTGTGAAAGTTATGAATCTAAAAACTACTAAAAAAATCTAGAAAAAGTTGGAAAAAATTTATGAAGGAGATTATAAGGTCAATAAATCTAAGATGCAAAATCTAAAGATCATGTTTGAAAATGTGTGGATGTCAAAGGATGAAAACATTACAAGCTACATGCAGAAAGTGGATGAAGTTGTCAATTCCATTAGAGGGCTTGGTGGATATCTTGAAGATGATGAGATGGTAAAGAAGGTATTGAAAACTCTACCTAAAGCTTATAGTCATAAGGTTTTTGCTATTGAGGAATTTCATATTCAAATTAATTACTCTATAGATCAACTACTTAACACCTTAACTTATTTTGAATTAAAAGAATTTGGTTCAAGTAATGCAAAAGTTGAGACTGCTTTTAAAGCTAGGAAATCAAAGAAGACTGAGGAATCATATCAAGCGGACCTTGATGATGTTGAAGCAAACCTTGTGAGGAGAATGAAAAAGGGTACTAGTAAATACAAAGGTAATTTACCTTTCAAATGTTTTAGTTGTTGAAAGATAGGTCATTATGCCTCAAGGTTTCCAAACAAAGTTGTGAATGACAAGAATAAGGAAAACAAAGGTAAAAAAATTAAGAAAAGCTATTATGTTAGAGAAAATTCCAGTATATCTAATGATGAATCTGACTATGTTGATGATGAGGATAATGAATGCTTGTTTATGGCTATAAAAGTTGAATCTAATTTTGCTAACTTTGAGAGATGTGTGAAGGAAAGTGCTCCAAAAGTAGGTTGTAATGCTATGGTGACTACTTTTCATGCTAGAGAGGAGAACTATTGGTCATTGATAGTGGATGCTTAAATCATATGATTGGTGACAAAAGTAAGTTTGTTAGACTTGATAAATACGAAGGAGGTATAGTTAAGTTTGGTGATGATACATCTGCTAAGATATGTGGAAAAGGTTCAATTAGTTTTGATGGAAAGCATAATACATATGATGTTATTTATGTTAAGGGTTTAAGACATAACCTCTTAAGTGTTGGAAAAATGTGTAGCAAAGGCTATAATCTTATGTTTTAGGATGATGGATGTGAGATCATAAAAGGATTCGGAACTATCGTTGTTGTTGGAAGAAAGACATATGGAAATGTGTATTAGCTTAAAGGTGTTGATGTCATTTCTTTATGACTCAAATTAATGAAAGTTGGCTATGACATAGAAGAATCTGTCACATCAATTTTGATAGCCTAGTAAGGATCAATTCAGTTCAAGTTGTGAGAGATCTGCCAAATATTACAAATCCCATCAAGTTTATCTACAAGGAATGCTAAATTGGAAAGCAAGAAAAAAAAAGTTTCAAATTCAAAGAACAATCTACTACCAAAGTATTGGAGTTGGTGCATACAAACCTTTGTAGTCCTGAAAAAATAAGAACTCTTTAAGGTGATAGGTATTTCATACTATTGATTGATGATTATTCTAGGATGACGTGGGCCACTTTTCTCAAAGCAAAATTAGAAGCTCTAGATGAGTTTAAAGAATTAAAATTTATGGTTGAGAATGAAATGGATATGAAAATCAAGTGTTTGAGGTTTGATAGAGGTGGAGAGTTCACCTCTAATGAGTTTAATATTTTTTATGAGAATCATGGGATAAAGAGGCATTTTTCTACCCCTAGGAATCCTCAACAAAATGGAGTGGTTGAAAGAAAGAATAAGACTATTCATGAAGCAACAAGAACAATTATGAAAGAGGAAAACCTACTAGAAGTCTACTAGAGAGAAGCAATTCATACTTTTGTCTACATTCTTAATAGAGTTCAAGCAAGGGAAAACAATGCAAAGTCTCTTTGTGAGTTGTGATATGGAAGGATCCCTAATGTCAAATACTTCAGAGTGTTTGGAAGCAAGTGCTA
>VDFB02126720.1:0-42002 GCA_007258455.2 Sequoia sempervirens | reverse complement strand
GGAGGGAGTGTGAGATTGTGGGAGAGAGTGGGAGAGTGTGGGAGAGGGTGGGAGAGGTTGGAAGAGAGTGGGAGAGGATGGGAGAGTGTGAGAGAGAGTGGGAGAGAGTCAGAGACCATGGGAGAGGATGGGAGATAGTTGGAGAGTGGGAGAGAGGGTGCGAGAGGGTGGGAGAGGGTTGAAGAGAGTGGGAGAGTGTGGGAGAGGGTGTTAGAGAGTGGGAGAGCATGGGAGAGGGTGGGAGAGAGTTGGAGAGAGAGGGAGAGTGGGAGAGAGTTGGTAAACCCTCTCCCTCCTACCCCCTCTCCATTTGTTAGGTCTCTCTCTCTCTCTCAACCCTCTCCCTGCTACCCCCTCTCCCTCTCTTAGGTCTCTCTCTCTCCCTCTCAACCCTCTCCCTGCTACCCCCTCTCCCTATGTTAGGTATGTCTATCTCTCTCAGCCCTCACTCTCTCTTAGATATATCTCTCTCTCAACCCTCTCCCTCCTACCCCCTCTCCCTCTATTAGGTCTCTCTCTCTCAACCCTCTTCCTCCTACTTGCTCTCTCTCTCTCTCAACCCTCTCCCTACCCCCTCTCCCTATTTTAGGTCTCTCTCTCTCTCAACCCTCTCCCTCCTACCCCCTCTCCCTCTCTTAGGTCTCTCTCAGTCACTCCCTTGTCTCTCTCCCCTCTACCCTTAATTGTAAACCTTATACTCTTCACCATTATATCCTCTACCCTCTACCCTTGGCCCTTCCCTCCTTTATCTCTATCTGACTCCCTTTCTCTCTCTCTCTCAAGTATCTCCCTCTCTCAGGTATCTCTCTCTCTCTCTCACTCCCTCTATCTCTCTCCCTAGTACCCTTAACCCTCTAGCCTATAAATGCACCATATAAAGCTTAAAAAAGACAATTTTATCATAACACGAATGCATTATTTACTAGTAGAGATACATCCGTTAAGGATTAAATAACGTGTTCATGTTATAATGTGCTCTCATTATAATGCGACCACATTTTTTAAATCACAAAAAATGGTAAAAAAGCACAACATACCTATGATGTCAGCCCACATTCTACATATTCTCCTGGTTCTACACTTGCTCCAACAAAAAGTAGCTTTTTGGTGATTAAGTGAAGTGTGCATGCATGATTTTTAGATTCCACCACCTTTTGAATGTTCTTTCCATCACCTTTGCATGAAATAGTAGAGTTTTCACATTGAAAGACATATAATATCAATTCAAGTTTGAATTACAGTGATAATTGATATACAATTAAAATTTGGAGGGGAACAAGCTTTTGAAGAAGTCAAATTTTTGAGGAGTTTGAGGAAGGAAGAAGCAAAGGCTGCATAATTGGGTAGAACTCCTCCATTTGAAAATTTTATTTTTTAGGTATGTGAAATATTTGTACATTTTCTTTCATTTTATTATGGCTTTCTTTCATTCTATTAACAATTGACTTTCTTTGTGTGTGCTTCCAAAGCTTTCATTGAGTTATTTTGTCAAATAGTTATACAAACCAACTGATTGCCTTGTCTATGCTACCAAATTTTCCATACATGTCTCTAAAAAATTGGAATATACTCCTATTGTAGTAGGGGAAGGCCTGTAACACACAAATAGACTCAAGGAATCAAGTTACAACTCAGATTCAAGTTTCCAAAACTACTTTCATCAAATCAACACCATGGCTTCCCAACTCACCAAATCAACAAAAAGACCTATCTTTTAGAGAATATTGTAAGAGAACCATCCCAACGTCCAAATATCATCTACACAACATCAAAAACAAAGACCCAAGCTTAGATATGAGATTCTCATGCAACAACATAGAGAAACTTCAAGTCACCCTGCTCAATAGGCTACTAGAATTAGCCCCATTTTACAAACAAAATACCCTTTAGAATTCTTTCCACATCAAAATCTCTTGGAAAGTCTCAAATTGTGATACAAAACCACAAATTCTTAGGTCATTTCTTTCGTATAGGTCTTCTAGGGTGTTGTTCCAGCAAACCCTCCAATTTCACCCTAAAACCTAGGGTTTCTCTATATTTACACTCCAACAGTCACAAAACTTCAAACCAAAGTTCAAAACACCTTTTCCTAGGTCTGCACAGACCCTCCAAACCTTTCTACACTTATTCCCTTCACAAATTCACCAATACACAACCTTTAGCCTTCATTTTCACCTAACAAAACCTACATACCTAGCCTAGGACATCACTAGAACTTGAACTTGTGGACTCCTAGTTCATTTTATCTTTATTAAACATCCAATATACATTTATACATGTCATCCCACTTAAGCAAAAGTCTACATAGTAGGTGGGATGACCAAAAAATCCATATTACTCACAAAATAGGGGTATTTCTGACTTTAGCAGGCAGTCCTAAAAAATCAAGATTTCTCCAACAAAATTGAATGTTAGAAGCTCAAAATTGATGCAAATAAGACCTTCTCCAAAACACTACATGAAATAAAGAATGTTAGAGCCTTTACTGAATGTGCAGGTCCATACAACTATGATGAAATTATGTTAACACGGAAAAAATATAGAAAACAGTAAAATAAAAGAATGAAAATTGAATTCTTCAAAATGATTCACCAACCAATCTTCATTCTATTTACAATGAGCCTTTGAAGGTATTTAACAAGATTTTACAATGATCTTTTTTCCTTCCTAGCAGGCATAAATATCTATTCAAATTTTGACCCTTCAAATTCCTATATTTTCACAATTTTGCTCTTCACAACTTTTGTTGCAATTTTGCAATTTTTCCAATATCATGTGCAAAATTTGTAAAGTCAATCCTAAGACATCTAAATATATGAAAGATGGTCTCCAAAGACCTTATTTGACCTGAAGAACATCAAAACACCTAAATTTCTAGACTCATCACATGAACCATCTCATTGAGCAACTTTTACATTTTGGACTCCATTGACCTCCAAATCCCTAAATACATTCAAAATGTTGTTTATAAACCTTATTCAATTAAAATAGTGACTTAAAACTACCTATGGCACACCTACTGATCAAATGATCAAAGGATGAACATTCAATGATTTAAGTTTTGAAAATATGGTGTTGATACTCCTACACCAGAAACCCTATGTTTTATTGAAAGTATAACTTGCCAAACACTCCAAAACTTGACAACTGTTGAAATAAGCCTAAAATACCCTGCTCATGCTCAATGTAACATAAAATTACATTGCCCAACTCAAAAACTCAATTAGTTAATTTGACAACTTAACACATTTTGCATAGGTAAAATTATTTTCCATGCCAAAGAAATGAACTGTTAAAAGGAAAAAACTAACAGATGATTAGCTCCAAGCTTTCAGAGATAAAGAGAAAAAATAGATGAGGGAATATCATGAAAAGAAAAAATTGGGAATGATTGATGAAAACAATCCAATTGTAGAGGAACCTAAACTATCAAAAAGAGAAAATAAATTGGCAGCACAAAGGGCATGAATGTGAAAGAGTTGTGCTAGGGGAGATGCAAATACCATAGCTGGAGACACACCCTCTATCGCAAGTGAATACGAAGGGACACCATTAAGCACAATCGAATATGGAGGGACACCATCTACCACAAGTGAGTATGGTTGGACACCATCTACCACATCTGAAGTTGAGAGTACATCATCACTTGGAGTTGATGAACAAGGTATGCCATCGTCCCCATGTGAACCTCAAGGTATGTCTTCTATTCCACCCTCGATCGAAGGTATGTAATCTAGTCCACCTCAATTCAATATTGATGAAATTACTAATGTTGATATGTATGTACCTAAGAGAACACTAGCTAGAATTTTGTGTAGAAAGCCAAAGTTTTTGATTAATATTGATGAGGATATTTTGTAGCACATGGAAGGTAAGATTCCAGAATGAACTTGTAGAAGATATGCTAATAAGATTTGGAAAATGTTCTTTGAAAGGCTAAATGAGACTATAAGATGTCAACTATTTGTTCAAATGATGTAGGGTTTAAATTATAGAAACATCATGAAGACTATTGGGTTGAGAACATCAAATGCATCAAGTGAAAACACTATTGTGAAGAATCTAATGGATGCTTATGGCAATGTGGGTAAGACTTCACGCTCAAAGGATAGTAATGTCACCCAAAATGTCATTACATCGACTTTGGTAAGCTATCAAACAAAGAGATATCACCTCATTAAAAAGACAAGTGAACAAATGGGAATTAGTAGAAAAACTTTATCAAAAGCCATTCAAAGGTGGCAAAGAATTGAGGGCACCAATTCAAATGAATTATGGGTAGTCTTGGGGAGACTGCCACACAAAGATAAAAAAGTTGTTGAAGTGTTGAGAATACTAATTGAAGATTATTGGAAGAATAATACAAGGCCATCTCTAAATCAAAGGGATGTTGTAAGAAGGAGAATCGATAGTTGAAACCGTGAGCCACATCCAAAGAATATTTTGGATACAAGTGAAACCCAATTTTTTCATAAATTTCAAAATGATTATCCTCAAATTAGTATTTCTCAAAGATTTTTTGAAATGATTAAACCTTTTTATGTCAAGATAAAGCACACATTAACTACTTGTTGCTGTAAACTACATATTGAATTCTCTAACCATTATGATGTTTATCGTTCTATATGTTTAGATTTGCATACTAACGATGTTTTAGAGGATTATGGCATAGAAGCCCCACCAAAATCTTCAAGAGAGTTCTTATCAAAAAATTTATGTGAAATAGAGGATGGCCAAATATTCTATAGGACAACATGCTTGGATGGTTCATGCGAGCAATTCGATGGCTTGCAATGAATGTCAGTATGTCAACATATGGAAAGCATAGAGAAGGCAGTGAACTCTTTGAAAAAATGCCTTCAAAAGAAATGTGGTTTCATGGTGATGGAATGGCACGACGAATGCCATGACAAGAAAATTGCTATGGATTTTCATGGCATTCCATCACCATTGAGACCACATTTCTTCGAGGCTTTTTTTCAAATAGTTTGTTTCCTTTTATATGCTATTGCTTATTAGTATGCTTTGATAGATTCTTTCCAAGCATTTGTAGCTTGTTTAGAAGCACCTATTTTAGGCTTTTACCCATAGCAAAAAGGAAGTGAACTATTTGATAAAATTCTTTGGTAAACATGTATGATAAATGTAGTAGCATAGACAAGGCAGTGAACTATTTGAAAAAATGCTTCAAAGAAAAGTGGTCTCATGGTGATGGAATGCCATGAGAATCCAAAATAATTTTCTTGTCATGGCATTCCACCACCATGAGACCACATTTCTTTGAGGAATTCTTTTCAAGCAGTTCATTCCCTTGTCTATGCTATTGCTTACTATTATGCTATGATAGATTTTTTCTAAGCATCCATAGCTTGTTTGAAAGCACCTATTACTTTTAGCGATAGCAGTAAGGCAATGAACTGTTTGATAAAATGCTTTGATACACATGTATGAAAAATGTGTTAGCATAGAGAAGGCAATGAACTCTTTGAAAAAATTCCTTGAAAATAAATGTGGTTTCATGGTGATGGAATGGCATGACAAATGCCATGACAAGTAAATTGCTATGGATTGTCATGGCATTCCATCACCATTGAGACCACATTTCTTTGAAGATTTTATTCAAACAGTTTGCTGCCTTTTCTATGCTATTGCTTATTAGTATGCTTTGATATATTTTCTCCAAGCATCCATAGCTTGTTTGGAAGCACCTATTTTAGGATTTCAGCCATAGCAACAAGGAAGCTTAACTCGTTTGATAAAATGATTTGGTAAACATGTATGGTAAATGCAGAGCATAGACAAGGCAGCTTAACTATTTGAAAAAATGCCTCAAGAAATGTGGTCTCATGGTGATGGAATGCCATGACAATCCACAACAATATGCTTGTCATGGGCATTCCACCACCATGAGACCACATTTCTTTGAGGCATTTTTTCAAACTATTCAATCCCTTTGTCTATGCTATTGCTTACTATTATGCTATGATAGATTTTTTCTAAGCATCCATAGCTTGTTCGAAAGAACCTATTTTAGGCTTTTAGCCATAGCAACAAGGAAATGAACTGTTTGATAAAATGCTTTGATAGACATGTATCAAAAATGTGTTAGCATAAACAAGGCAGTGAACTCTTCGAAAAAATTCCTCAAAGAAATGAGGTCTCATGGTGATGGAATTCCATGACAATCAAATGCTTTTGATTGTCATGGCATTCCATCAGGTCATGACACCTCATTTCTTTGAGGCATTTTTTCAAAGAGTTCACTGCCTTGTCTATGATATTGCTTACTACTATGCTTTTGATAGATTTTTTCCAAGCATCCATAGCTTGTTTGAAAGCACTTCTTTTAGGCTTTCAGCCATAGCAACAAGGCAACACCTGAAATATTTAACAAAATGCTTTGGTAGAAATGTATCAAAAATGTGGTAGTATAGACAAGGCAGTGAACTGTTTGAAAAAATGCCTCAAAGAAATGTGATCTCATAGAATGCCATGACAAGAAAATGCAATTGGCAACTGCTCCTAGTTATTAGTTATGCAATGTGAAGTAATTGCATAACTACTTAGGTTGACTTTGTAAAAACTATAGATATTGTAATTGAAAATTTTTCATCTATCAACATCTAGTTATTAGTTATGCAATGTGAAGCAATGCTTTGAGTTTGAAATATGTGCAATGCAATGTAATCAACGTTATGAATATAAACTACAAAAATCTATTTTTCACTAAGTTACTGGTTTGGTTTTGGGTTCGGGTTCGAGTTCGAGAACCTAGTTTTCTAGTTTGGGAAATATTTTTTTTGGGGTTGGGTTCGTTTTGGGCTCGGTAATACAAAAACATAAAAAAATAAGAAATATATACATATTTACAGGACTAATTAAGTTCAAAATACACCACCATATTAATAGTCAAATAACATGCAAAAATACACCACCACTTTCATAGTCAAATATTAAAATATTAGTGATACTAGAATGTCATGATATAAAATTATAAATTAAAGTTCAAACATAAAAATGTCAAGTGTTTACAATCAACCATTATTGATCATTGATCAATCTGAAAAGTGTGAACATTTTTTGTGTGGAAGGAAAACAAGAAAACAGTGTTGTACATAATTATTTTCATTGTGAAAGAGCCAAAACCTTTTTCTTGCAAATCATAGAAGAATCTCAATGATTTTTTGGGTGTCCTTTCCTTGGAATGAAACTATCTTGAGCCATGAATGATTAACCAGGAACTATGAGAAAGAAATAAGATAAATCATGCAACTTGTTACAATTTCTTTCCTTTTGAAAAAGGGTAAAGTTTGCTTTTCAAGGAGAATCTCCTTTATAGTTTGAACACATTGATAATTTTCAAGATAGACTTAAAGCCAAATATGTCATCTAGGCTTGAAGCTTTTAGGTAAAATGTTTGCTTCTTAAAATTTTGTTCAAAATTCAAGATGCAGGATCTCCTCCCTTAGGGAAGAGAAGGCCTATCAAGCCTTATTAGATGCAATATTAGATGCAATGTTTCAAAATAGGCATGGTTATATAAATTCTCATCTCAGGACTATCATTGCATCAAATTAAGAATTTTCAATCCTTTATGGTCTAGACAAGAGAAGTATGGAGTAGTGTTTCAATGCTAAAGTCTTATTGTGAATCTCTTTGCTATGAGTGGTTCAAAAATGAGGAATTTGTCTTCTGCACCAAATGAGGAATATTCACAATATGTGCTAGGAAGGAATAAGTCCATAAGATCAAGTATGCAAGAACTAAGAATTGCAAAATTGGCTTACGTTTGACTTCCACATAGAAATTTTCATACTTTTCGATGTTCACACGTAAGTCAAAAAGTATATGTGTGTAAGTTGTAAAGTATACACTTGAATACACAACTCATATCTATTGAACCATGAATTTATAATGCCAATATGGACACCATCGATAAACAATATTTGTATTAAAAGAAAATAGCCATGTACACATACATCAATTTATGTTGATATAAGTATAAAATATAGTTACAAAATAGCCATATAGGCTTACGAGATTGCCATATAGGCATACAATGTCAAATATATCCAATACAAAATATGTACAAAATTTCAATGTAGGCACACAACAAAGGGCTTTGCATTCAAAATTCTTTTCTCTCCATGCTCTGGTTCAAATACAATTTCCTTTCCCTTTGCTTGGCAATCCGATGGTGATAAGTCTGTCACCCATTTTTGCTATGCTCGAGGAGTACTCCTACTCCTCCTCCTAGGGTTTAGCTCTAGGTGAAGTGTTAACTGTTACAATAAGAAGTAAAGACATTAATATATAGAAATTACATTATAAAAATTGATATATTTAACAAAATAATCACTTACGACCATCTCATGATCACTCTCCTTGATGGAAATATTTTCACACTGATGTTGAGGTGTGCTCAAGCCCTGTATAAACCATCCAAATAGGAATTAAAATATGAATCAATAATGGTTTTATTTTTCACTAGAACTAGCTCATCTATAACAACAAATGTAAATTGAAATTTAGTAATTGGCCTCATACCTCCCCTATCAGAGTCATCAAGGATTGTATACCAGAGGAAACACCACTATCCATTTCCCTCATAACGTTTGGTGGTGTTTCTATCACCAACATCTGAAAATAAAACAACATACTATTCAATCACAAAAAAGTTACATTAGTGATCCACATGATGACTTATAATGTATGAGATCTAATGAACAAAATTTTGAGTAAAAGTATTAAACTATATATTTTTGATTATTAGTTATCAAATTTGAAGTAATTCTTTGAGTTTGAATGATTTGTAATGAAATGTAACCAACAATATGAATATAAACTACACAAATCTATTAAACCTAGAATTCATTAGTTAAGTTCTCTTTATTCTATATTACCTCTGTGAATGTTTGAGCAAATCTACTAGCACTAGGAGGTGTTTCCTTGAAACCTCCAACATTACCCTGTTTAACATCCAAAATCACATATTAAAATACCATTCAAAAAACAATGCTATTAACATGTAATAAATTTATAATTATTTACTAGTTACATACCCCACTAATAGGTGTACTACAAAAATAAGTAGGGGGAGGACTGGTGTATCTAGTCTCAACACTATGACCTTGCAATTTTATTTAAATAATAAAATTAAATTAGTTAATCTTCTATTTCACAATCGAGATTTAATAAATTAAATTTAATGAACATACTAAATTTTACCTAAGTTCCAATGCCATATGCATCATGCAAAATGTCAGCCATCCTCTCCATCCTTATAGATGCATATGGATCAGGCTATGTAGTAGCATATGGATCCTGTGTAGCACCCTCCTGAGTGCCGATAGGGTCATATGAACAAGTCACCCCACAAGATTGACACACATGGGTTTGAAGGCCACCACCTAAAGACTCCCATGGATGGTGTTGTACAATAGGGCTAGTGTGATGGATGACACTTTGGGTCAAAATTGTAATCGCCTACAATGTATCTACGTCAGCACTCTCCTTCACAATGGTAGGCATCACAATGTGCTCACGAGGCAGCCTAGCGAGAGGTCATCTCCCTTGCCATGCAAGATCTGGCTGTGCACTAGGCCTATCTTGAGCTGACCCCCCACCTCTCCCCTGGAACTCCCTTATATCAAAATAATTTAGGATTTGGTTCAATACAAACTCACTGTATAGTTTCCTAAGAAAATATTGGGGGACTTCACAATTATTGCACGATGGGTAATCAAAGACAAGATACCATCTATCATAAAAATGGTTCCTAATCTCTTGTTTGTGGCACCAATGAATAGGAAACCTCTTTGCATTGAGGGTAAGATTTTTATTTGTTTTAGGGTCAGTGAGTAGATAGCACAAATCACCTTTAGTAATTTTTAAATCTTTTACTTGTTTATATGATAATTTGTTTGCATAATATGCCCTGGTTGCCTACCTCCTATCTTGCCATCTGGATATTTGTTGGGTAATTGCATCTACATTTTTCACATCTCTTTCACTGAATTCTCTAGAAGCATTCTTTCTGTGGTTAAAGCATTTGGATCACTCAACCCACTGATAAGATCCTCAAGTTGTTTTTTATTGTTCTCAATTTCACTCCTCAAATTTTCTTGAGTGCCAAGAGGGTATTGAGTGATTGGTGGGGGAGGTTGATTTGGTTGTTGAGGTTTATTCTTGTTGAGGATTTTGTTGAGGATTTGTAGGATTTCCTAAAAAAAATTAAAAAATAATCAAATCTAACCTAAAACAAACAAAATCAATTTCAAACTAAGAAATTCAAAACAAATAGCAAGAAATACTTACCTCCCGCACCTCTTCATCATCATGGCACCATATTTGCAAAGAAAATCCAACTATTGTTGATGAAATTGGTAGAAATCCTTCCTCCTAGAATGCGAGTGTGAAAGTGAGGGTTTTTGGCCGTGGGCAGAGCTAAGAAACACTAAATACAAAATGATATATTTTTCACTTTTTTTTCTTTTAAAACCACATAATGCGAGTGCTTTATAATGCACTTACATTATTTCTTTAAAAAAAAACAATCCATTTGGACACAAAAGTGAGACCAACTTCACGCACCCGCCCGACATGATTTTGTAGCTTTTGGTTTGCTCTTCCTTTTCTGACAGGTGTCAGGATCTAAATCTATAGAATGGGATAAAAGAGGTCTCCAAGCTACATTTAGGGATTTTTTGACTTTGATGAATTTGATAGATTGAAAACACCTTTTTGAAACTTTCTTCTTTGAAAAATCTACCTACAAGGTCTACAAACACACATACAAAGAGGGGGAATAGGGTTAAGGGTTAGAGTATAGGGGTTTTCCTTAGTCAAACCCCACTTTGGTAATGAAACCATAGATAATGAAATGAAATAAGAAGAGAGTGATAAATAGAAAAATTCTATGTCATAAACTTACCAAACCCTTGATGTGTAAATCTGAAGATATGTAATGAAGTGCTCCAATGGATGACTTGATTATGCTTAGAGTGCTTGAATGCTTGAGAATGATTAAGTGAATGAATGCTTGAATGTTTGATGAATTATGAGATTGTAGGAGATGTAAAATGAGGGGAAAAACCATTATTTATACTTTACTTTCCATTATTTTCCCAAAATAACACATTATAGGCCGACCTCAAGGGTAAGAGAATAAAATCCAGCCAAGAAATTAAAATAATTTTGATTTTTCTGCCAAGTGGGACTAAGTTTCCCTAGGTGGAAACTTTGTTCCATGAAGGAAATTTCATTGGGTTTCAGAAATTAAAGTGCATTAAATAATTTTTAGTAGGAATATCCTCAAAAATACACTTAAGTAGGGTTAGAAAGTGCATTAAGGGGTCATTTAAACATAAGAAAGGGTTAAATTATTGATGACAAGTCTAGAAAAGTGTGATCTAATTTTTTTACAACTCTTTATAACACTTTGAAATAAGACTTGGTAAGTGATAAAAATATGATATTTAAATGAATTATAATGAAAGGGTCCTAGAAAAGTGTGAAAGTGGGTTACAACACTTCACAACACTTTTACAAGACAACTTAGAAGTCTTAATGATTCTTAAGGGTCCAAGACCTAATGTGAATGTGTTAGCCACATTACAACATTAAATCTTAGAAAAATCAAGCCAAAGTCCATAAGAGAGACTTAAGTAAGGGTAAAAATTTCAACTATACATTTTTTGGTGACACTTTAAGCCTCCACTTTAGTGAGAGGATGAACTTGCTTCAAACTCACACCAAAGTATCCCAACATGCACATCGAGAGGGATCCAACTGCACTCATGTCAATAAGATGAGACAAAAATAATAAAGAGGGATGATCAAGCCCCTAGGATCACGATCCCATGGAAAGCCGAACATTAACACAAAAGGAACACACATGAAAATGATGAAAATGAATGAAAAAAATCTTCGATCATTTTTCTAGCCCATTGTCGATCAAATCTAGGTTATTTTTTAGAAAAAAGAAATGTGTAATCACTCTAGGGTGATGAAACTCATGGCTTTCAACTAGGTGAAAAGGCCCAAGTATACTCACTATGGGTCCACGAAACTTCTGGTTGTTTGTGGGGTGAGAAATCTTGAAAGGTGAGAAGCATACGCTCATGGTTGGTATGCACTCACATACAAGAAGGTGGCTATGGGGAAAATTCATGCCTTGGAATTGGCTTCCCACTCAACCATATCAAAGTTATACCTCTTGATAACTTTAATAAGGTGCCACAAAGAACAATTTTGTTTCATTTTTCATGAGACAAGAATAGCTTCATCTTCTTAGAACTCATGAACAAATGCAATGACACCATAGGAATGCAAGCTGTGTTATACAAGGTGGCCATGTAAATGAAAAACACAACATGCAAAGAATGTTCAAAGGATTCTTTTCTAATTCATGTGAGGTCTTTAACTTAGGGAACATTGTGTCTAATGTCTCCAAGATAGGGCAGACCAAAGAATAGAATACTCCCAACTTAGGGGATGTAGTGTATCACATCAGGGCACCAAGAGGAATGCAATATACTAAGATAGATCATGCTCATGAAATAAATCACAGCCAATGTCATCAACAAAGTGACAAGCACATCATATAAAGTAACAAGGATGCACTAAGAACCAAGAAAAAAAGAAAAAAATGAATAATGAATAATTCCAAAGTATGCCCCCACTTTAAAGGAATTTCTACACATTGTTCTATGAACAATTACTTTAAAGTAGAGAATGAAAAAGGTAAGAAAAAAAAAAAAAAAACAAGACATGAGAGCCAACTTGGAAAGCCCCTATGCCAAGTCATATGTTTCCAAGTAAGTTTGTGTCATGTTAAGGAAAAAAGAACAAAATAAAGAGGGGTTGCCCCTAGAAAAGCAACACACCAAACACATAAGGGATCTATGGATTTGGTGTTAGTATGTTTGTTGCTTCAATATTTTGATTAAAGAGCTAAGAACTATCATCATTCCCAAAATACACATAGAACTAGAAGAATGACACAAAGAGAGTGATAACAAAAGAAAAAGAAAGATCTATTTGGGTCAACATGGAAGAGATATAGGATGTTTTGACACTTTGCATCGTCCCCAAATGGAAAACACAAGAAAAAGGTATGTGCAGGATCATGATGGGCCAAAAAGTGGCGATATGGTGCCAGGTATACGTAGGGTATGTGGCTGACGACTTCTTTTTTACCCAAAATTGATGAAACGAAAAGGGCTTTTAAAGGAGATTCTTAGATTTCCACCAATAGAAATTATGCTTTACTTTGAATTTAATAAATAATTATTATTCATTTTCTACTTGAATTATGACTAAAGTCCTAATTGATAGGCTGATTGAAAAACATCTATAGCTTTCAAATGGTATCACATTTTTTGAATTTGAAACATGTGTCACATTCTATGATTTGCATGCTATAGGCTTCAAAAATAATAATTGAATTTCATGAAGTTTTGACCAAGTTAAGGTGGTCAAACATACAAGTTTTAATATTTTTTAAAATTTGTAATAAAAAATTCATAATTAATTATTTACATAGAATAAAATTACAAAAAAATATGTATCACATTGGAACATGAGTCCTCTAATTATATCTAAAATCTTATAAAAAATATTATCATTTTATTGTGGTTAGGATGGTCAGACATACACCTACTTCTTATTTTTTCCATGAAATTTAAGTACTACTACATTGAAATTTCAAATTTTCACCAAATAGATTTTTATTTTTTTTAAATAACTTAGTAGTTTAGAAACTAAATTAAATTTTCTACAGATTCTATTCTTACATATTTTTGAAATAATATAGATAACTTATTCAATTTTTTACATCAAGTTGCCTAACACATATTTTTTCTAATTTTTTTGCCACTTAAGGGCCTATTTTTTCCATGATGATCCTGTACATACCCGAAGATAAAAATAAAAAGGCGAAAGAAAATGAAAAATCTTTTAGGTCAACATGACAAAGACATTGCGGTATCAGTTCCTTGCATCATCCCCAAAAGGAAAACACAAGCCAAAAAGAAAAAGACAAGCAAAAGAGAAAAGAAGGCCATTTGGGTCAACATGAAAGAGACTTAGGGAATCTCAATGCTTTGTGCCATCCCAAAAAGGAAAAAAAAAAGTGAAAAAGAAGATAAAAAGACCTAGTCAGTCAACATTAAAGAGACATAGGGTATCTCAACGCTTTGTGTCATCCCCAAAAGAAAGACACAAAACAAAAGTGAAAGGAAAAAGAAATGTAAAACATATAGAATAATGAAGGTACAAATAGAGGAATGTCACAGAGAGGAGAAAATAAAATGGCATGTTATGGGGAACACGATATGTAAATACAAACACAAAATAAAAAAATAAAAATACTAGTAATGCAAAGGCAAGTCAACCATCAAACAAGTCATTCGCCTCCCAATATCAGTCAGTATAAGTGGAAGGTGAATAACATGGCTAAGGGACAATGAAAAATGCATTACTTGGACAAGGCTAACAACTTCTTGCTCCCACTAAGTGAAAAGAAAAATTGAGTCAAGGTAGGTAGTGGGAAAGGTCATGTAATAGTGAGAATGGAAGATTCTACAACTATTTCATGATGAGGTGTTTCATAGAGGTTTATGGATTTATTGGATAGTAATTATCGCCATCAAAATGATACTTGCTCAATATTTCTTGCAATTGGTGACACTCATCACATTTATGTCCAAGAATGGGATGATATGTACAATGTGGAACATTAGCATCTTTAGGATAGATTACCGACCTATTCATAGGTGGTAATAAAATGAGTTCTTTGTTTAGAAGGATTTGCAATTTCCTTTCACATTTAGGTGTTGGATGGAGAGGAAACTTTAGTGTTTTCAACTTGTAAGGTCATTTTCGTTTACTATAATCACCTTTTCATGGATTGAAGGAGGAAGAGGACCTATGGAGATCCTATCATCCTTTTTATTGGTATCATGTAAGGTTTGTTTGGGAGGAAGGAGGACATTTTGATTGGTAGGGGAATCAAAGATCACCATGCCATCATCATGAAGTCTCGAATATTCTAAAGGAGGCTTTCTATCATGAGGAGGATATTAATAGCCTAACCCTATTGTGTTTTCATCTATTGGTCTTTGTTCTAAAATTTGATGAATTTCACGTTTAGTTGTTGTGTCACAACCTTGTTTGCTTAATATTGTAAAAACTTTTCCATAAGTTTCTTCAAGGTTGATTGGTGTGTTTGTAACTTTGTTATCATAGAATGGTTGATGAGTTGCTTGGTTAGAGGAACTAGGTCCACCTATTGAAGGGAAATTAGGTCCTCCGTTTGTTTCAAGATGTAAGTAGCCAAACATATTAGGAGGTGAGACTTTTTGAAAGTCTTGTTATTTCATTGAGGGATAAAAGGATGCATTGGATTCAAGGTTGTCAAAGAATTCATTTAAAACTTATTCATGTTTTCATAATCTTTCTCTAATGATGTCAACATCATGAGGAGGACATTCATGTGGAGTTGAAGGAGCATGAGGAAACTCAAGGCATTAGGATAAGTTCCAAAGGTATAATTTGACGTGTCCACTAAATATTTTAATGACATCTGAAACTTATTAAAGAAAAAAACCATGATGCAAGCAAACTATATGCAAGAAATAAGAGAAAATAACGAATCTGGAAATTATGACAGGATGTAATAACAGGAAACTAAAATGTACAAAATGTACAAAAAATGCCAAAAATTATAGTGCAAAATGTGCAGAAGGACTAAGTCACCCAGTGTGGTGAATTAGTCCTAGTGAGGATTTTTTTGTGATTTTTCAAAAAAATTGCATGTGATTTTATGTTTTACATATGTATAGATGCAACTATAGTATGAAAATGTAGAATTTTTTCTTTTTTCAATGAACTATAATGCAAAAATGCAAGCTATATGAGCTTCTCACTAATGCAATTTTTAAAACCCTAGGATGCAATTTAAACAATGCAAAACCTAATGCAATGTTTATGCAAGTTAAACGTAGGATGTGAATGCACTTGAAATTAGAAAGGAAATGCTCAAAATTCAGGTTCACCAAAATGTGGACACTAATTTTGAGTGTCCAAGGTTGCTCTAACTCTTCTAGGTTTTTCACCTAAAAGGAGATAAATGGACCCAAAATGCTAATGTCTACACTCAAGATTAATGTAAAATGGATGCAATATTCCTAATAATGATGTACTAATGCAAAAAACTAAAAAATAAATGATTTATTAATGCTAAACCTATTAAATGCAAAGTGTTGGAAAACATAGTGATGTATGCAAAAACACCTAAGAATGCAAGTATATGATGAAAGAATTAAAAAAAATTGGAGAGTGCACCTGGAATATGGAATTTGATGCAAATGGGCTCTAGAATCCTATAGAGTTGACTGGAAATGTTGACTGGGACACTTATGCCAAGCTAGGAAACTTAGTCCACTTTCAAGGAAAATGTGTTGGAATAGGAATCTGCCAAATGGGTACTCAGAAATACGCAAACCACTTTTCAGACCTAGAAGTGGGAATAATATTCTACAAATGGTGATTTATTCCACCTTGGAATTTTTGGAATTTTACTCCATAGGATTTTGTAGCTTTCGGTCTGCTCTTCCTTTTCTGATAGGTGTCCAGATTTGAATCTGTAGAAAATGGGCTGAAGGAGGTCTTTAAGCTTCAATTATGGATTTATTGACTTTGATGACATTGATGGATTGAAAACACCTTTTGGACACTTTCCTCTTTTACAAATCCACATACAAGGTCTGCAAACACACATACAAAGAGGGGAAAAAGGGTTAAGGGTTAGAGTATAGGGGTTTTCCTTGATCAAACACCACTTTGATAATGAAACCCTAGGTAATGAAATGAAATAAGAAGAGAGATAAATAAACATGTAATTTCATAAACTAACCAAACCCTTGATGTGTAAATCTAAAGATATGCAGTGAAGTGCTCCAATGGATGACTTGATTATACTTAAAGTGCTTGAATGCTTGATACTGATTATGTGAATGAATGCTTGAATGCTTGATGAATTAGGAGATTGTAGGAGATGTAAAATGATGGGAAAAACCCTTATTTATACTTAATTTTTTATTATTTCCTAAAAATAACACATCATAGGCTAACCTCAAGCGTAAGAGAATAAAATCTCGCCAAGAAATTAAAATTATTTTGATTGTTGTGCCAAATGGGACTAAGTCACCCCAGGTGGTGACTTGTTATTAAGTGTTGGTGTAATTAATATTTAATTACACATTTGCATAAGTTTACTTAGGCATATTTAATTCCTAAGTTATAGGATCTTATCTTTATCTTTTGAGCTATCTTGTTGCTCAAGATAAGATTAGGTTTAGGCATCTTTGCTTTTATAAAGAAAATTATCTCTTGTAATTATTAGTACTTCGAATATATCAAATTGCATGTTTTTATGCAAGTCTCTACTTTTTCATTTTTCTTTTCTGTGGAAGGTCATTTTTTTGGTTTGTAATTAGATCTTGGTTTCTAACATGGTATCAAAGCCTCGATTTGTAGCCCCTTCTCAGTTTTTTGGAGAAATTCATTATAGAGTAAGTTCAGGGTCCCTCGAGGTTTTCATTCCTTGAGCATCATCATGCAGCGTCTTGGATCAGATCGCGGTTTTCCGTTGGATTTAGAGGGCTAGGAAAAGTCAGAAATGGCTTTTATTTTATTCATTTTCATCACCATTTTCTAGATCTATGAGGGTCATAAGCTCAGTGATTTTACTAATAGATCAAGGGGTCGCCTAATTTTTGGAGCACTTTGGGCCCAAACAGACCTCGCTGTTGGATTCGTAGTGCCCAAAAACCCCTATTTCCATATAAAATTTGTCCGATTTGGACACAGTTGTCCGGAGAGGCAAAAAAAATTTTGCCCAAGGGTCGTACGGCCCCCAGGCATGCTTCACGGGGCACCATTTTTGAGAAAAAATCAAAAAAAAAAAATCATATTTTCGTTGGATTTTTCAGCGCCTCCAGTATAAATCAATCGCGTCGCCCATCTGAGTGGCAACCACCGCATCCCACCGTCGGCCGCTCATTTGCCACCAGCAATCCTTAGTATGCCACCGCCACTGACGGTTCTCAACCCGCCACCACCACTGGTAGTTCCAACTCCAAGTGCCACTCTGTATGCTTTACATCCACCCTTGAGGGCTTAATCTAGTGGCCTCCGGTCATTTGGTGACCAAGAGTTGCACCCTCAGCCCCCTGCCAGGCCTACAGCCCCAGCCCTGGTCATATTAGCGACCGAGGGCTCCGGCCCAGCTCCCTGCACACCAACCCCTGGTTCTGCGTGCGACCAGGGGCCTTATTTTTTAGCCCCTAAGGGATTCTGGGGGCCAAATCAGAGCCTTTTGGACAACTTTCACGGAAACATGCATATTTTGGGTATACAACGTCCTTTTTCTGCAAACAAGATATCATTGGAAAGCTATTTCAATGCTCTACATAGTGGTACATGTGTTATTTTCTGGTTTTTCCTTTTTGATATTTTTTTCTACCTCAAAAGTCAGACTTTTCCTTTTTCACTCAGGGAGACATATCTGGTGACTTGCTTATCATTTTTTCATGATTTTCACAGCATTGGAAAGCTGGTTTCAACCTCTATGCATATATGAGGTCATTTATAGAATATTTTTACCTTATTTTATGCATGCATTCATTTTTGTTTCATGTGCTAGGTTTGCATTTTCACTCATGTTTCTGTAGTTTTGCATTATCTCCTTATGCAATCATTGGGTATTGTAATAAACAAACTAAGATAAAGTTCCATTCAGGGGGGTTTCTTGCATAATAATCTGATTAGAGTGTGCATGCACTTTTATCTCCATATTCATCTTGTTTTGATGGCAACTCGCATGGGTTATCTGGTCTCCTAGTTTCTCTTGGCCACATTTTTTTGCTATATTTTGACACATATTGGATTCATCGGTTCACACTTTAGATTGAGAGTTGTTGGTTCTTGATCCACATTGGTTCAGATCTTTCTCAGTTTGAGGGCCATTTTTTTATGGTTAATGTTCCAGAGTCTATTTTTGGTACTTCTTCCCAGGGAAGAGTTTCAGTCATAGTTTTCCATCGACATCGAGTTACATGGCTTCTAGATTATGTCATCATTTCAACTACTATTACTTCACAAATTCCAGGGTTGTTCCAGTTTGTGAGTTTTTGAGTGTTCTGTGGCATTAGGTCTACTGTCACATTATCATGATTCTATTTTTGGTTTTGGTTGTAGACAGAAGTATCTCTCCTTGCTTGTCAGATTGTGGTTCCAGTGTTACTCCACAGTGTTCTTCCAGTGCTTCTTTGCAACAGTCATCTCATTGTAGGGGGGTTTTGTCCCACTGGGTTTTCCTTCTCTACCTCATCATTGCATTTGTAAATGAGTACCTAATCAAGCCTTGTTTTTGGGACTCATATTTGCATAATAATTTGCTTCTCCTTAAGTTGCACTTATGGGGAGTGTTGGTGTAATTAATATTTAATTACACATTTGCATAAGTTTACTTAGGCATATTTAATTCCTAAGTTATAGGATCTTATCTTTATCTTTTGAGCTATCTTGTTGCTCAATATAAGATTAGGTTTAGACATCTTTGCTTTTATAAAGTAAATTATCTCTTGTAATTATTAGTACTTTGAATATATCAAATTGCATGTTTTTATGCAAATCTCTGCTTTTTCATTTTTCTCTTCTATGGAAGGTCATTTTTCTGGTTTACAATCAGATCTTGGTTTATTACATTAATTATGGCTTGGAAGTGCATTAAGGGGTCATTTAAACATTAGAAAGGGTTAAATTAGTGATGAAAAGTATAGAAAAGGGTGAGATTTTGTTACAACTCTTTACAACACTTTGAAATAAGACTTGGTAAGTGATGAAGAGAGGATATTTAAATGAATTATAATGAAAGGTTCTTAGAAAAGTGTGAAAGTGGATTACAACACTTCACAACACTTTTATAAGACAACCTAGATGTCTTAATGATTCTCAAGGGTCCAAGACCTAATGTGAAAATGTTGGCCACATTACAACATTAAATCTAGGAAAAATCAAGCCAAATTCCATAAGAGAGACTTGAGTGAGTGTAAAAATGTCAACTATACATTTTTTGGTGACACAACCCCTTTATCTCATGAATGGTGGTTCATATGAAATCATATCTCAGGGTATGTGCAAGATCATGATGGGCCAAAAAGTGGCAATATGATGGGTATGTGGCTAATGACTTTTTTTAACCCAAAATTGATAAAACAAAAAGAGTTTTTAAAGGAGATTCTCAGCTTTCCACCAATATAAATTGTGTTACTTTGAATTTAATAAGTAATTATTATTCATTTTCTATTCAAATTATGATTAAAGTCTTGATTGATCGACTTATTGATAAACATCTATAGCTTTCAAACAGTATCATATTTTGTTAATCCAAAACATGTGTCACATTCTATGCTTTGCATACTATAGGATTAAAATAAGAAAAATTAAATTTCATGAAGTTTTGACCAAGTTAAGGTCGTCAGACATACAAGTTTTTTATATTTTTTAAAAATTGTAATAAAAAATTCATAATTAATTATTTACTTGGAAAAAAAATTACAAAATAATATGCATCACATTAGGACATGAGTCCTCTAATTATATCTAAAATATTATAAAAATTATTATCATTTTATTATAGTTAGGGTGGTCAGACAGACACCTACTTATTTTTTCCCTAAAATTTAGGTACTACTAAATTGAAATTTCAAATTTTCACCAAATAGATTTTTTTTTTTAAACAAACCTAGTATTTTAGAAACTGCATTCAATTTTCTATAAATTTTATTCTTACATATTTTTGAAATAATATCGATAACTTATTCAAATTTTTACATCAAGTTGCCTAACTCTGATTTTTTTTCCACTTAAGGGCCTATTTTTTCTATGATGATCCTACACATACGCCTCATTATAATGAATGGAACACTTATGTGATTCTCACATGAGTTAGTTATTGGGCCTTCTTGGGAGGTCATATATCCTAGTACTACTTCAACTCAAGCACTCTTAACCATGGAGTTTCCCCCAGGTTAAATTTCTCACTTAGCTTACTACCTTATTTGCAAAACCTTTAGAAAGTGTTGTTCCTTATAAACCAATCATTATATAAATTCTCTTTATCTCATCAATTGATAAGTAGGAGGTGATTTTCAAAAAATTTCATATTATGATATTGATATTAGCATTGTGATTCAATTGTGTAGTTTCTTAATAAAATTAATTGACCCATGTTTCATTAATATTTCAAAAGAACCCATATCTCATGATAAGTAATGATCCACTTATAAATCATTGTATCTAGGGGATGCTCACAAGAGTGATGCACTTGGCATTCTTGGGAGGCCACATATAATAGTACTATTCCAACTCAAGCATGCTTAACCATAGAGTTTTTTTAGGATTAAGTTCACTTTGATTGCTACCCCATTTACAAAAACTTTAGTAGATGTTGTGCCTTATGATTCATTCATTATAGAGCTTATTTATCTCATCAATTGATAAGTATGAGGTATTTTCCACAATGTATGTCAAATTAATATCAAGATTCAACTATGTAGTTGGGTAAAAGCACAAAGCTGTGTCACACTTTCAGCCAAATAAATAGTTCCGAGCGAAATATTTTCGACCGGAAATGTTTTGCCCGACTACATTTCGACCGAAACCATGTGGTGTATTACGTGGCACATAGGTTTCGGTCGAATAAGTTTCACCCGAATCCAAAAAAATAATTTTTTTCCTTTTCTCGCTTTAAAACTGCCTTCGAAATTGGATTTTTTAATGTGCAGGGTTTCTATAGAAACGGTTTTAGTAGAAACAGTTTCTATAGAAAGTGTTTTGGCTGAAACCCTTTCTATAGAAACTGCTTCTACCGAAACTGTCTATGTGGCATCCTAGTTGGTAGCCAACTCAGCTTTTTTCAGAATTTTCTAAAACTTTCAACTTTAGCTAAGTATTTCTTTAGTCAGAATGATATTTTTGCAAAAAACAAAAATACCCTTTTGTAGAGCTCAGAGTGGAGAATCCAAATATATAATTTTTTTAATTTTTTTATTAGTTTTAGTATATTTTATTTTTAAAATAATGCAAGTAGGTTTTCAAAATGAAAAAAGAAGTTGATTACAAATTAAAAACAAGATAGTAAAACTTATTAAAAAAATTTAAATCTTATATGGGCACAAGAGGAGAGAGCCTTCTTCAAAAGGGTATAATTTTTTTTTTGAAAATGATTTAAAATTTTGAAAATAGTTGACAGCCCATGAAAACTATCAAATTTTGACATGTTTAACTTTAAAATGTTATTACAAGAAAAATATACATCAAAATTTGATTTTGCTTTTTCCATGCACAAGATATTGAAGTTACCTATTTGGAGAAAAAAAATTAGGGAGAAATGAATTTTTTTTTCAATTTGTTTCTTGACGGCCCGTGAAGTCACTCTTTTCTGAAATTTTCAGCATTCCAAAATTTGTCCTTTAATTGATAAAAATATAATGAAAATAATTTTTTTAAATTTTTTAAAAATTACAACAATAAACTTCATCAAAAGTTCTACATTTCATTAGTTTACACCATTTTGAAATTCAAAACATAAAGACCACTTTTATGTGGTCGAAGTTCATAATTTTTGTTGTTGTTGGCCGATTCCTTTATAAAGTGTGACACAGGTTTGTGCTTTTACCCATTTGTAGACACCTAAATTTGGACATTTACATTGGTTCAAACTTATCCTTCTTTGTCTAAACATCCCTTTATTCATGTTAATTGAGTAGTATTGTTATTATCTAATTAATACTCTTAATACTCCTAAATTCCCAAGGTATCTAGTTAAATAATTAAATATCTTACCATCTTTAATCCCCCTTTCATCAAATGAATTAAATAAATATGACATTTATTTAATTCCTAATATGTCACATCATTTTTCTTAATTCTAATCATTCTCCTAATCTCACCATTAGGGATGTACACATGTCTAATCCTCGATTAGGATGTGTCACATCCTCCAACTTTTCCAAGTTGGCTTCTAATCTTCATTAACCCCTAATTATCTTGTAATCACTTATTAGCTAATCCAATCAGAATCATGGTCAACTCTCTCCACCCCCCAAGGAATTTTTAATTCTTTTTTTCTCTTCCCTATGTAAATTTTTAATTCACATTTATTCATCCAAGACCGCTCTCCTCCACCAAGGAATTTTTAATTTCTTTTTATCCTTCCAAGACTCTCCTTATTCCCATGTAAAGTTCTAGAACTTTTTGACTTGTCACATCACTCATATGTGTCAAGGTCTTCTAAAACCTTTGAATGGTCACATGGTCAATCACATGTGGGTAAGTACTTACCTTTTTTAAGTTCCTTATCTTATCCAAAGTACTTGTCACCTCTCTTTTTGGGAACCTTGTCTTATCCACAAGATTTCCCAATCATGTGAATTTTAAATTCACTTTTTATTCATCAAAGATTATCCTCTTCCCCATGTGATCATTGAGAGGTCACATCATCCTTATTCCAAGGTACTTACAAGTACCTTGCCATCACATGTCATCTTCCACCTCATGTGTCCTTGTCCATCTTGCCCATGGTGGCAAGATCTCAACTGTTTGTTTCCTTAGGGTTTCTCTCCATAAAATGAAGGATTTTTCTTTCTTTCTAATTCATTATGCATTCACAATATTCAAGATCAGGAATTCAACCAAGCTCTCATACTTGCATAACCTTCATCCTCCATTATTGCTCATCTTCAAACTCTCACTATAACCATTGTATTCATCTTCTCAACTACCCACTTTGCTCATTGCATTCCTTATCAAGCCATCAACATTTTGAATCCACTTTAGCATCTTTTCATCAAAGGGAGCACACATTAATCAACCATCAAGGGCCAAAAAAGCATCAATTCAAGACAATGTAAAATCTGGTTTCTTTTATCTTTATTTTATTTTGAATTCAACTAGGCTTATCTAAAGGTGTTAGTGTTGTTTTCCTTGCTTTTGCATGTTGTTTTGCATCACTTAGAATAGGTTAACTTGGCTGGTTCACCGTAGCTTTAACCAAACTCGTTGACCCATATATCATAAGTAGTGTTCACATGAAACCATATCTTATGAGAATATATGTTGCACTTATTAATCATTACATCTAGGTGAATGTCACAACAATAAAGTATTTCACCTTCTTGAGAGATCAACCATCCTTCTACCACTCCAAATCAAGAAATCTTAACCAAGGGATTTTCCCAAATATTAAGTCCACTTAGCTTTCTACCACATATTTATAATCTTAAAATAATATTATTTCTTATGAATGATTCTTTATGGAGACCATTTATCTCATCAATACATAGTAGAAGGTATTTTTTATAACATGCCAAATTATTAATATTACATTGAGGATCTAAATATGTAGTTTTGGAGTCAAACTCATTGAACCCATTTTCATGAGTAGTGGCTTGCATGAACCAATCTCTCATAAGAATAAATGATCCACTTAGTTAGTTCATTGCTTATAAGTGATTCTCACAATAGTGAAGTATTGGGATTTCTCAAGAGGTCACCCATCCATTTACTACTCCAACTCAAGAACACTTAATAATGTAGTTTCCCCCAATAGTAATCCCACTTAGCTTGCCACTCCATTTTAAAATACTTCAACAAGTGTTATGAATTATGATCCATTCATTGTAGAACCCCTTTATCTCATCGATAGTTAAGTAGGGATTATTATCCATAGTTTATCAAATTATGACATTTCTATTAGGATTCAACTATGTATTTTTTTAAGTCAAACTCATTGGCCCATGCTTTATGAGTAGTGGTTCACATGAACCCATCTCTCATCATAATTAATGATCCACTTAATGCTCATTTCATGTAGGTGATACTCACAAGAGTGAAGTTTTTGGCTTTTCTAGGTGGTTTTCCATCTTAGTACTACCTTAACTCAAGAATTCTTAAGCATGGAGTTTCCCCAAGACTAATCCCACTTACCTTGCTACCAAATTTATAAAACCTTAAAAAAGTATTGTGCCTTATGATTCATTCATTCAAGAGGCACCTTATCTTATCAATAAATAGTAAGAAGTATTATCCATTTTGTGTCAAATTATCATATTTTTATTAGTGTTCAACTCTGTGGTTTTTTAATCAAAATCATTAACCCATGTTTCATGAATAGTTTTTCACTTGAACTCATCTCTCATGAGAATGAATGATCCACTTAGTAGCAATTGCATCTTGGTGTTGCCTACAAGAGTAAATAATTGGGTCTTCTAGGAATGTCACCCATCCTAGTACTACTCCAACTAAAGCATGCTTAGCCATGGAATTTTTTCCAATAGTAAGCCCAATTAGCTTTCTACCCTATTTATAAAACCCTCAAAAAGTTTTGTTCCTTATTAACCATTCATTATAGAGCCCTTTAGCTCATTAATTGTTAAGGAGGGATTTTGCATATGTTGGACACTAGGAACACTAAGAGGGGGGGTGTGAATTAGTGTTCCACAATATTTGAATTTCAAATCAGATCTTAAACTATCAACAACAATATTTAACCTTTAATAGCATTCACAACATATAAACAGAAGGAAACATGCAAACTCATTAAAGAGACAATGTGAACACCATAACACTAGAATTTTTATGTGGAAACCTTGTTAGGGGAAAATCAATGGTGGAGATTAATCCACAAAGTATACTCTGTTAAGATTATGATCAAAAGGGAATGAACTTGCATTTAGGCACACTCCCTAGAGCTCACTACTCAAAATAGGGAAGGCTTACTACCTTACAAAATATTTGAGATTACAACAAAATGTTGAACTAAGAATATAACATCTACAAATGACTGGATACAGTTCCAATGAGGCACATAAAATATATTTTGGATCTCTTCTACAATTCACACTTTTGCTCTGTTCTTCTCTACGCTCTTACATGAAAACCATTTTGCTGAAGAAATAGAATTCACTTCAATAGATCTTTTGATATTAGCTCATACTGCTACTTTGCATGTTTTCGTTTACACACCTTCTCACTTCTTGAACCACACACCACACACACCAAAAATGATTTTCTAATCTCACATATATATCCACACAAGTTGGCTAAACTGTATTAGGGACCCAAATTAAAATTCCCAACATAATAAATTTAGTTAAGCAAATATTCCTCATACATCTAGAACATGCCATACACAATAGCTTGGCCATAATGAGAAAATAAACAATAAATCATTCTATCAAATCTCTGAACTCGAACACCAATTTTTAAGATACCACAAAACTTTTGAATAAGGTAACACACATGCTTAACAAGCTTCCATGGGGATCCACACAAAAGAATAATGATTTGGTGAAGTATTCGAACCAACTTATCAACTGGATACTTTGTTCTTCATGCTTTCTATACGTAGATTACAATATTCTACTTTTCTTGCCGGTAGGGACTACTTATAAACTATAGACCATACTACTAATTCTAGTTGCCATCAATGAAAACACTAGAAACCAAAAGAAATCTCCCAAAGTCATATGCCAACAATCTCCCCCTTTGGCATTGATGGCAACACTCAGTGAAAAATAACTAAGTGTCAAAACTCAAAAATACTACTCCCCCTTTGGATGTCAAGGCATTTTTCACTACATTCTCTCCCCCTTTAACATCAATGATAAGAACTTCTGCTACTTTCTCTTCCCCTTTAATATTTTTTACTATACTCTTTCATACTACATCCTCTCCTCCAATCTATTAAAAACAAAATTGTTGCAACAACTACTAAATTCAAAAAAATATTTTATACATATCTTTTATTTCTAGGAGAAATTTCTTCCAAGAGTCCATTGCAATCCCAATAGCAATTATTGGACTATTATTTTTTGATGTTCTATTGATGACTTAGACAAGGGATTCAAGAATGGTAATGGCTCCTTCTAGCTTTTCTCCTTTCTTTAAAACTTCAATCATTTGCTCTAATATGAATTCAGTATGATCCTTCACTTTCCAGAAAGTTTCCATAAGAGTGTTTATGGAAAAGTGAAACTTTACATGCTCAATCTGCAACTCATAAATATTCTTCTTAATTGTACCATCCTTATCCTGAACAATGTTGTAGTCCTATCTAATTCTGACAAGCTCATTCTCAATTTGTTCTAGCTTGTCCTTGTATTTTCCAACCAAATGAGGCCACCTAAGACAATAATTGTAGGTCTTGTTTGTTGAGTCAATGCACTATCTCAACACATTCATTTTTCTTTTTATTTTTGCAAGAGATAGCCTAAACTACATCTTTACATGTGAGATTATTTCATCCTCTTTCATGTCTAGAGGCACAAAGTTCATAGCCACCTTGATACATTCAATAAATTATTCTAGAAGTACATTCTGTAGACTCTCCAATTCAATGTTATTATCAATAAAGTATCTTCCTATAATGTCCTCAATGAGGTCCTGTTCATATGATGGCCCATTTATACATATGCTAGTTATCTTTTTCATTACATCTCCCTGAACAATTTGCAATATCTTTGCTTTAAGTAAAACACCTTCATCACTTTCTTCTACTATTATCACATCTGGTTCACCTGGTTTTGGTTCATCTCTTGGTGTATATTCCTCAGAGTCTTCATCCACTATATCCACAACCATTTGCTCTTTTCCTTTTCCCTCAACTTTTGTTGACTTAGGTGTCGAAGGAGTGTCACCAGTCAACTCTCTTTCTCTCTTCTTCCTTCTCTTCACCTTACCGAAGGATGATCCAACTTCAACTACTTTTATCAGGAGAGGAATATCACTTACACCAAACTTTCCTAACAAGCTCGTAAAGAGGCTTTCATAAGCTTTTTCCCCATTTTCAAAAGAGTTAAAATGCTCAAAAAATTTCTTGCAAACCAACATATTTTCCTTCCATACCACATTGTCATTTTGAGGCAAGCAATTTAGGAAATAAATCATAATGCATATAGCTAGGGTACCAAAACTAAAAGAGTAATCTATATCCTTCGTCAATTACACAATCTCCATCAATTGATCCTTTAGCAATCCACATAGATCAAACTCTTCATTTTCTATTATCATCTTGTGAGCAATATACATTGCACCTACTAAGGTTGATCCTTCTCTATTTCTAAAGAAAATTTTATCAAAAATTCCATGTGTAATATACATCATTAATGGATCTTTGATTGTTGAGATTATTAGAGCCCTGTAATCTCCTGTTACTCTAGTTAGGGCTTTGACTTCAACATTCTGAATCGACTTCTTTTATTGAACAACACCAACATTGCACAATCATATTGTTAGATATATGATTGTATCCTTAGAAATTTGATAGGGTTTATCCAGAGTAAGGATATGACCATCCAATCTGTTCAAGATAAACCGAACTACCTCCGCATTGATGAAATGAGGAAATTCATTCCAAATGTCCAAGTTCTTATGTTTCACTCCTCCAACCTTCTTCAATTCGACGATAGAGAATAAATTTATTCCATCCTTGAGTTTTTGAATAATATATTCATCCAGAGTTACTATCCCTTTGATTTGCTTCATTTTCTATACCGAACAAGGTTTTATCAATCACAGAATAAGTATGAAATTGATAATAAATAGAAATACTTGGAGAATTTTTTTCTAAATTGACTTTCACTCCTTCAAAATTTTCTTGAAAAGGTTCTCCAAATGTTCTTTAGTGCATGGTGACAAATGAGGGTTCCAAATGCCCTTTTATAACTTTGCACATCTAACTTCCTTTGTTCATTAAATGCTTTTCCCTAGAAGTTTTAGTTACTCTATTTTCAATTAGCAAGAGAAAAATCCATTTGTGGACCTTCAAGAAGTGATCACCAATATATTTGAGGATAAATAACACACCACTAACAACTTCCTATGATCCCATACTAACTACAAACAAGGGGGAAAAATATTTTAATGAAGACTCCCCCTAGGCTGATGCCCTAGAATCAATTGCCAGATGATTTACCAGAGGGAGCTTTCGGTATAGTCTTATTACCTTCATCATATCCACTCTTCTTTACTCACGTTTTCTTCATCTGATATCTTATATATTCCATAGATGCTTTTCCTATTCCCTTATCACCTTTCTATGAATTTCTACCTTGATAAACCAGACTTCTCTTATCCATGATATTGTTCCTGTAGAATCTTGCAATATGAACAAATTTGTTACAATTGTAGAATACCAGATTCTTCTATCTATACCATCCATTCCACTGATTTCCTCTTGATCTACATTGATTAGCAGCATGTCCAAATCTTCCATAGGAGTAGCATTTAATGATCCTTATACTGACAGGCATACTTTTGCATTCTGATGGCTTATGACCAAACTTATTACATTTAAAACACTGACTAGAAAATGATGGAGTGCTAGAGTTTATCTTACTTCTACACTAAGAAGCCATATGTCCAAATTTATTACAAACAAAGCAATATCCATTAAATTTTTGAGCATTGGATTGCCTTACTGGATATCTTCTACCTTTGTTCTTTTTTTCAAGGTCCTTCTATTTAGATCTAGAGCTCACACCCTTCCCATAGATGAGACCTTGCTTATCATTTGCATCCTTTTGACATTTAGTTATCTCATCAAGCCTAGCAGAATTGATCCTAAACTTCTCCTTAAACTCATTTGTAGTAGCAAGCTCATCTCTAAGAATAACTACCTATCTCTTAGGATCTTGTTCATTATTTCTAGATTGTTGTAGTTCAATCTCCAACTAAATGAATCCACTATTAATTCTGCTACATTCTTCATATTTTTCTCTTTAAGGAATGGGCTAGTTTCTCCTCATTCTTCTTTCTTTATTCAATCTCTTTAGTTAGCTTCATCGCCATAGATTTTGTTTCAAGCTTTACACAAACATTGTCCTTAGTAAGCTTTTCACACTCTTCTATTATTTATTTTAGGGTTTGATTCAGATGAACATCTTCCAAACCTTTGCTTTCTTTTTGCTTCAACTGACCACATAGTTCTTTCCTCATTTCCCTTGACTCATTTATTTTATCCTTTAATGGTTGAATGAATTTTTTGGTAGCCACAAGATTTTATTTTAGTTCCATGACCTCTACTTTAGACTAATCAAGATAGTCAAGTGCCACTATAAGTTGTTGTTAAAGACCACCTGCGTCCATTATAATCCAAGATCCACCTCAATTTGTTAAACTCAAAAGAGGAACAAGCTCTGATACCAATTGTTGGACACTAGGAACACTAAGAGGGCGGGTGAATCAGTGTTCCACAATATTTGAATTTCAAATCAGATCTTAAACTATCAACATCAATATTTAACCTTTAATAGCATTCACAACATATAAACAGAAGGAAACATGCAAACTCATTAAAGAGACAATGTGAACACCATAACACTAGAATTTTTACGTGGAAACCTTGTTAGGGGAAAAATGATGGTGGAGATTAATCCACAATGTATACTTTGTTAAAATTATGATCAAAAGGGAATGCACTTGCATTCAGGCACACTCCCTAGAGCTCACTGCTCAAAATAGGGAAGGCTCACTACCTTACAAAATATTTGAGATTACAAAAAAATGTTGAACTAAGAATATAACATCTACAAATGACTGGATTCAGTTCCAATGAGGCACATAAAATATATTTTGGACCTCTTGTACAATTCACACTTCTGCTTTGCTCTTCTCTACGCTCTTACATGAAAACCCTTTTACTGAAGAAATAGAATTCACTTCAATAGATCTTTTGATATTAGCTCATACTGTTGCTTTGCATGTTTTCATTTACACACCTTCTCACTTCTTGAACACACACCACACACACCAAAAATGATTTTTTGATCTCACATATATATATCCACTAACAAAATTTTATTTCTATATGTCAGCTTCGAACAAAATATAATATTCTCCCACGTCCACTCAAATCATCAATTAGAATTAATGTGTACCTACACAAGTTGGCTAGACTATAGTAGGGACCCAAATAAAAATTCCCAACATGAGAAATAGTTAAACAAATATTCCTCATAGTATGTGCAGGACCATCATGGAAAAAATAGGCCCTTAAATGGCAAAAAAATTAGAAAAATCGAAGTTAGGCAACTTGAAGTAAAAATTAGAATAAGTTATCTATATTATTTCAAAAATATGTAAAAATTGAATTTGTAGCAAATTGAATGTAGTTTCTAAACTACTAGGTTTTTTTTTAAATCTATTTGGTGAAAATTTGAAATTTCAATGCAGTGGTACTTAAATTTCAGGGAAAAAATAAGAAGTAGGTGTCTATCTAACCACCCTAACCACAATAAAATGATAAAAAAAAAATTATAAGATTTTACATATACATAGAGGACTCATGCCTCGATGTGATGCATATTTTCTTGTAATTATTTTCCAAGTAAATAATAAATTATGAATTTTTTATTATAGCTTTTTAAAAAATATAAAAAAGTGTATGTCTGACCACCTTAACTTGGTCAAAACTTCATGAAATTCAATTTTTTTATTTTTAATCCTATAGTATGCGAAGCATAGAATGTGACGCATGTTTTGGATTCAAAAAATGTGATACCATTTGAAAGATATAATTTTTTTTTAATGAACCTATCAATCAGGACTTTAGTTGTAAATTGAATAAAAAATAAATAATAATTACTTATTAAATTCAAAGTAAAGTATAATTTAAATATTGATGGAAAGATGAGAATTTCCTTTAAAAACCCTTTTCATTTCATCAATTTTGGGTAAAAAATAGTCGTCAGCCACATACCCCTCATACATCTAGAACATGCCATACACACCAGGTTGATCATAATGAGAAAATAAATAATAAATCATTCTACTAAATCTCTTAACTCGTAAACCAATTTTTGTAACACTACAAAACATACCAATAAGGTAACATACATGCTTGACAAGCTTCCCTATGGATCCACACAACAAAATAATGATCTGGTGAAGTATTCAGACCAACTTATCAACCAAATACTTTGTTCTTCATGCTTTTTTCCGGTAGATTACAATCTTCTACTTTTCTTACTAGTAGGGACTACTTCTAAATTGCAGACCATACTAATGACTCTAGTTGCCATCAATGACAACACTAGGAACCAAATTCAATCTCCCAAAGCCTTATGCCAACAACATAGTGTTTTAAATTATGATATTACAATTAGGATCAATTGTGTAGTTTTTCATGTCAAAATCATTGAACCATGTTTCATGAGTAGTGATTCACATGAACCCATCTATAATGAGAACAAATGATCCACTTTGTATTCATTACATCTAGGTGATTCTCCCAAGCACAAAGAATTTGGCCTTCCTAGGATGTCATGTACCCCAAATAGAATTTTATTCAAATTTAGATAAACATGTCAAAACATATAAAAATCACAATGCATATTTATTTCAAGAATGTGATGAATTCAAAAAAGTAAATGTAAATAGATATCTTAAAATTATTCAAATTATATAAAAAATTAGAATGTTGGAAATCTAAGAAGTAGATTAATATTTAGTTGGTCGTTTCATGAAAATTTTATTTTTGAAACATATAACATTGACAAGGAGAAATTTTGAACATGTAATTTTATTTACAAAACATGAATTTAGGAGTCTAATATGTAATTTGAAGCCTTTGGTTCATAAATCCATGCGTAAGAAGGTGGTATTTTATGAGTTTTAATTATAATGCAAATGCATTATACTATGAGTGTGTTATTTAGAACTCAAAAAAATGGCCAAACCATAAGATATGTTGAGTTGTTTTAACTCTTGTGTCAAAATAATATGGGTGTTATAATGACATGCACACACTATAACATGCAAATATTAAGTCTTGGTTATAATTTTAGGATTAGATTAATATTTAATATTGGCCAATTGTTGGCTCCCCACATGTATGCACATATCCTACTATACATATGATTCTTGTTTAATTATATGGAGATGTTTAGAGAAAATTGGTTGTGGGTGTTGTAATTCTCTTCTATCTTTTAGTATACTTTACTTTTATAATAGTTGAAACAAGGTTATAATCAAGTATTCATAAATTAGAAGAAAATCTTGGTATTTTCTTTCTTGTATATATTAGAGTAGATCAAATTTATTTCAAGTGAAAATATATTGTGAGCTTGGGAACAAAGGGTACCCATCTAAAAATATAGAAGGAACCTACAATACAAAGAGATTAAAAAAGAGCGATGCAAATGAAATAAAATCCTAATAAACTTAGAAATGTTTTTTTTTTCTCCCAAACAATATACATATTAACATTAAATTGCACCTTATGCATTTGTAGCATAATAATCTCTATGATTAAAGGAAATCTCTTAAGTATATGTTATTTTTTATATGAACATCTATATAGTTGGCGAATGTTCCAATTTGCTAAATTTATTCTAATGTGAAAGCTAATGGAAATTTCTTGAAATTGATACATGTGTATGCATTAATGTGAAAGCAAATGGAAATTTTTTGAAATTGATAAATCTGTATGTATTAGTATGAAAGCATAAATATCAAACTCAAAACTCTAGGGAGCATAACATGTCAAAGATATTAAATTAAAGTGACAATAAAAATGTGATATATATGTGAAAATGTGTGAAGTTGTTTGAAGAATATTCTAGTGCCATCTTATTCTTGATTTTCCATTCCTACATTGCCCCCTACCACACCCACACCACTTTTCCATTCCTACATTGCTCCCTACCACACCCACACCAAAGGACACTATAGACAATGTTAATGATATAGTGATTAAAAAATAAAACATTTCTTTATGGAGAGTAAATAAAAGAGATAGCTATCAATATTTGTCAACAACAGTAAGAATGAAGAAAAATCATAAAGTTTATTAAAATTTTAAAATAGATGAAAACTAAAACTTATTATGATTTGTTAAATTGTCGTATCTGTTGACATTCTAATAAGATTCCAAATCAATATAGATATTAAATCATTAAAGTCACAAAATATTTATAATGTCTACTACAACTACTACAACAAAAGAAATGATAGATTGATATATATACCAATTAATCATATGCTATCACTAAAATAATACAAATTTCCAATCATGTATGGTCCAAATGCATTTTATAAATTTTGATATACGTGTACAAATCCCATTCAATAATTTAGATAAGAAATTTACGGTAATCTAAATAACTCTACACGTAATTACCTGCTAAGACAAGGATAATATAAGCCCTCCAATGGCAAACACGTCGATGAAGTCACTAAAAGACAAACTTGTCAAATAAACGTCAAAAAAATAGCAGATATTCTTTGTTGAGTACGAGGGCGTGAAGTATTTCAATCTATCTAAACTCTACGTTAACAACCACAAATTCAACACATGGATCCATCCACGTCACCAAAAAGCAAAACCTCAAATCATTACAAACTTTTTACGGCCATGAGAAACATGTTCTTGACCTATCACAAGGAGACAAATTCTAAGCTTTTTCTTTTCGCTTGTCATTTGTTTAATGCATATGATTATGCCACCGATTGGGTCGCTGGATTCGACTGTGCAGATCACAACAACGAACCGTCAAAATGGAAAATAAACAAAAACGACCAATCATAAATCCCCTGCCAGTTTTCCCCCCTGTTCGTGCATCGAGGACATCTCTTAACTTTTTTTCAAATAACGTTAAATTTGTACTTTCAGAGAGGTCGGATCGGCGCTTGACTAAAAGCTCAAAAAAAATTTGTACATACCTCGGAAGAACTGATCCAGATTGAACCACGTTATCTATCTATCTCATATCGCGAATTTTGGGAAACTTGCTTTCAGAGCAAGTAATCTAGTGGATTAAATCTTACGCAGGGAAACGCATTGCTGACATATGTTGAATGACGCATGTCTTACAATGCCCAAACTCCAGATTAACCCTACACTTGCGCTGGTTATGTTCACCAAGTTCTAACGCATCTCTTCCAATGCCCAAACTCTAGATTAACCCTACACTTGCGTTGGCTATGTTCACCAAATTCTAAATCTCTTTCTTTGTCTAATGTTGTGGGTTGAAGGGGTCAGGAGTTTAGTTCAATTAGCTAAAGCATTCTGTCGCAGGTAAGAGGTTGTAGGGTCTAATCTCTCCTGTTTTCATGATTCGGAGGGCATGTCGCATCAGTGATACATAAAGGGCGTCAGCATCACCGTGAAAAAAAATTACTTTATAAGAAGCAACCTGATTCCTGCAATCTAAAAAATGTTGTGGGCTGAAATGTTTATACCCATTGATTTGTTCGAAGGCATGAATTTGTCTACGTTGTAAGAAAGAGTTAAATCTCTGCTGTGACAATGATGTAGATTGAGATATATTCGATTTGAATCACTAGTACTGCAGCTTTACCCCAATGGGGATGCCAATCGTGCAACTGCTGCAAAGGAATCCAGCTGTGAGATTGATGATGATGTTTTCGTAATATGCGATCTCCATTGGTGTATATATTTGATGGGTATTCCCCTAGTTTGGACTATGAAAGATTAAGTCATTTCTCTGTGAAGAAATTTGTTTTTCTTGTCATGGTTTCCAGCAATGTGATTATAGATTGTGATAGGGCGAACCAGAGGATTCCCATGTATAGAGGCGTGAGACGTAGGAGCTGGGGGAGATGGGTGTCGGAGATAAGAGAGCCTGGGAAGAAGAAGAGGATATGGTTAGGCTCATACGCTACTCCCGAAATGGCGGCTCGAGCTTACGATGTGGCGGCTGTGAGTTTGAAGGGCAAGTCTGCGCTGCCCAATTTCCCGCATTTGATTAACTCGCTCCCTCGCCCGGCTTCTCTTCATCCTCGCGACATTCAAATGGCTGCTGCTGATGCCGCTTTCTCCTTCGCACACTCCTCCAACTCGACCGCCGCTGTAGAAAATGTCGTTCATTCTGCAACTCATTCTGCTTCTCCAAATGTAATGGAAGCTAGCAATGGAAATAGCAAGGACTCCCATGATGTTAGTTCAAGTAATGCGGATAGAGACGAGAAGCAGTCAAGTTCTACAAATGATGATGAATATGGTGAAGCGGCAACCAGCTTAAAGCGGATTAGAACCGACCACAACTACTCTGATGACGAGCTGCTTGAATTTGATTCGCCAAATCTACTAATGAATATGGCTGAAGCTCTTCTGCTCACCCCTCCACGCTTAGATGAAGTGTCTGGTTATGGCATCTCTTACGTTGATTATGATTATGACACGGAAGTCGAGGGCGTGGAGTTTCTCTGGAGCGGCTTTTGACACAGTCGTAGCAACACAAAAGAAGTTTCAAACTCAGATTGGATTTGTAGGTCGTCTGGTTGGGCGTAGGCTGTCTCACTCTATGTTCAATTTTGGCATATAAATCTGCTGTTTTGATTCATGATTATATAATAATAATGGTTTCTTGAAAAAACATCTGGTGCACCTTATTTCCCCTCTGTTTAATCCAGTCTAGATAATTGATGAAATTGTTTGTGTGCTATATTTTTCAGTATACACTTCTTTAACAAATAAAACTTTGCTGGATTTAATCATTTAAAAACTGTTGTTTAGAATTACAAATAACAATGCACACAGGATGAAAATATATGTATGATAAGTAGGAGGTATTTTCCACAGCGTGTCAAATTTTGATATTGCTATCAGGATTCAACTGTGTAGTTTTCGAGTCAAACTTATTGACCCATGCTTCATGAGTAGTGGTTCACAAGAACCCATCTCTCATGATAATGAATGGTCCACTTAGCACTCATTGCATCTAGGTGATGCTCATAGAGGTGAAGCACTGGGTCATCCCAGGAGGTCACCCATCCCAGTACTACTCCAGCTCAAGCATGCTTAACCACAGAATTTTCCCCAAGGTTAAGCCCACTTAGCTTGCAACCCCATTTGCAAAACCTTCAGCAAGTGTTGTGCCTTATGAACCATTCATTACAGAGCCCCTTAGCTCATCAATTGATAAGTGGGCTTAACCTTGGGGAAAACTCTGTGGTTAAGCGCACTTGAGCTGGAGTAGTACTGGGATGGGTGACCTCCCAGGATGGTCCAGTGCTTCACCTCTGTGAGCATCACCTAGATGCAATGAGTGCTAAGTGGACGATTCATTATCATGAGAGATGGGTTCTTGTGAACCACTACTCATGAAGCATGGGTCAATGAGTTTGACTCGAAAACTACACGGTTGAATCCTAATAGCAATATCAAACTTTGTTGTATGTTTTTTACTTAGAAGAAAAGCTTAAGAAGGCCATACCTATATATGAATATATTAAAATAATACAGTATTAGGGTTGCTTCAATAATGGAGGTCCAACATATAAAACTAGGAGAGAGAATTCAGAAAAAAGCACACTGTGATATTTTATTATTATTATTATTGTTATTTATGTTACTGTTATAAAACTACCATTTTTTTTCATTAATTATCTTCTTCTTTCTAAGGTTACATTTTTCAGCTAATTTTAGAATTTTTTTACAAAGAATAATTAATATAAAATTTTAAATTAATTTGTTGATTATGTTAACAAGTTAAAAAAATAATTGAATGTTTTAAAATGTTAAATAGGTTTTGCAAATATTATATATGGTATTAATTGTTTTCTACATAGCAACAAAATTAGAGGTAAGTTTATAGATTTAATTTAGGGAATGCTTTGACAATTTTAATATTCTAATACACTTTTTAAGTTTGACTTTTGCATTGATTATATCTAGATTTATCAAAACAACTTAAAATCTTCTTTCACTAAAAGTTTTGTCAATATATTTTCAACTTACTACTTTAACTTGGATAATTCTAATCTAATTTTTTCATTCTTAATAATCTCTCTAGTAAAATGAAATATATATTAGTGTGCTTACATGTGAAAAATTGGATTATTTAATAGTCTTATTCTTAAAATATTTTTATTGTTCTATTTTTCTCTTAATTTAAGTATGATAATACTCTTCTCATCTAGATTGTTTGAAATGCTACTAAATGATTACAATATTTTTTTTAATTGTTTTTCATTAAAGGGTAAATAGGTTTTAATAGGCTTTTAAAACATTATTACATCAAAACATTAGCAAAAGAGTAGTTGACCATAGAACTAAGTAAAATGATTTGACAAGATCCTGAAACTTAAACATGTAGAGCATAAACAACTTAATTGTAGCTAAACATAGGGATTTTTTAGTGGTGAATCTTCTACAATTGGTAAATAATTTGTATCAGCCAATTCAAAATTGGTGAATACATTGCAACCAATGAGGTGACAAAATTTCCTTAATTTTACAAATTATCAGTCCAATGAATTTCAATTTACCATCTATTTATTTTATGAGGCATATGAAATTAATAAATTTTCCTTAAAAAACTACATGTTTCCAATGGTCTAATTAATATTTTCAACTAGAATCTAGGAAGCATGTAATAAATCACTCACATATTCACTAATACTATTAAAATGATATTATGTATTGGGACACGTTTGGCCAACAACATTAAATGTTCACTATGTGTGAGAACCCATTTCGTTAATAAAATTTAAAAACAATTGTGTATGAGGATCCATTTTTCCAATAACATAAAAAAACAATTGCGTTTGATGACACATTTTGCTGATTACATTAAAAAATAATTACATATGAGAACCCATTTCACCAATATTATAATAACCCCATGCTAATCCTAGGTAGATAATTGCCTTGAAAATTACAACGCATGTGTTTTTTCAAGGTTTAATTTACCCAACATTTAAATGTATCATTGGATAATAGTGCAAGATTCACCAAATTAACCAAATATGGATTCATATGAATACAATTGAAACTATGATTTATTGTTACATATTTTTTTTATTTCTGAACTTTTGAGCTCTCAATTCAGATATGAGATCCTAGGCAAGTTACAAACTTACAATTATAGGGATTATTGCATTAGCGAATAGTGAGTTGATGAAAACCTAAAGTTAAGTGAACATTTCTTCATAGTGTTATAAGATTATTTATCTATTTTTCATTCTTGCTTCAATATTAAAGATGATATTGAGTAGGGAATGAGATACATCTAGGACCCCGGGATTTGTATTCTATGATTCCTTCTTAAACAAGACATTTTTTGGAAAAATTTATAATTTCATGAGAGATGTTGAGTAGGAGCAAGAGTGAGACTCCTCAAGGTGGTGAAGGGAGGCCATCAAAATGCAAAAAATGTAAAGTTACCATAATGTCACACTTTGGAAATCTTTTAAATCAATTAGATCAAAGGTGGAACTACATCATCAACACTTGCAAAAAATATTATTGAAGAAGGAAATACCTCAAATGAAGATCAAAATGAGTTAATTGAGTCAAATAAAGATGGTCCAATACCAGAGAATATGTTCCAAGAGATACCTAGAGTATCCAAAATGAGTTAATTGACCAAGATGACAATGGCAACATCATAGATGATGTTGTTGCAAGGAAGGTGAAAACAAAATCCAAATAAAAATTGAGGTATGAGTAGGATATGACAAGGAGAATTTAGATTGATTGGGTGTCAAAGTACCCATTCATTGAACTAGTGAAAAATGCAAACAAAGATGAGTCTCCAACATAATGAAAGTGTAAGATTTGTAGTTGGAAATATAAAAGCGACAAGAAGTTGCAACTAAAAATTAACAATATAGAAATGAATATCAGTAAATTTTATGAAAACAAATCATAGATAGAAAGGAAAAGTCATTAGTAATGTGACAACAAAAAATATACCCCTCTACATTTTCATGCTTGTTTGGGCCCTCCTTGTTAAATTGAACTTAATGTTGCCTTGATTTAGTGTTGTAATGTGTTTGACAGATTCACATTAGGTCTTCGACCCTTATAAACTAGATGGACTTAATTGTGCCTTATTTAAGGTGTTGTAAAGTCTATCCTAACACTTTCACACTAATCTAGGGCTTCAATAATAAATTGGGCTTTGTTATTCCTTATTTGGCATTATTTTGCATCTATAAGCCTTAATTAATGCATCTTTCTGAGGATAATCCCGACATAAACCAACATCCAATCATAATTCATGTGATTATTTATTGTATGGCCCAGATTTAGTGATCTGGAACTCATACGCCACCTTAAGCGTATGGGTCCCACCTAAGTTTCGGGGCCCCGATCCTAATTTCACATCAATCTAAGCATTTCTTGAAAAAAGTGTCCCAAAGCTTAGCCTAATGTGACTCATACACCACTTCTAGTGTATGAATCTCATGTGGCTTAAATATAAATTAAATTTAAATTATTGGTGGGATTTTATTCTCCTAGATTTGATGTCAGCTTGTAGTGTTGTAATTTCAGGAAATTTGGCATAAACAAGTATAAGTACAAGATTATTTCACTCATTTTCACCAAAGAATTTCAAGAGAGCATTCCTAATAGCAATTTTGTGATTACAAGAGTTCATAAGAGTATTCAAGGAAATTCAAGAGCATTTCTAAATAATTCAAGGGAAGATTTCTTCATCATTTTTTGCAACAATTCAAAATCCATGATCATGTCAAGGTCATCAAGCATCAAGCATGTTGTTGAGCTAGTGTTGTGATGTAGCATTCAAGATCCAAGATTAAGTATTTTCTTGCATATAATTCAAGATCAAGATCTACATTTTACATGGCCACTTTAGGTTAGATTATTGATTTACATCTCAAGACATCATTGTTCATGTTTCATATTTCATGTTTCATGTTTATATTTCATTGTTTCATCACAAGGTTTAATTACCTAAATAAGGTTTGAACAAGGAAAACCCCTATTTCATAACTGTAATCAATAAGTTTTTCTCTCTTTGTGTGGTTACAGGTTTATAAGTTAAAGGAAAAGTATATTTGAAGCCCTCAAAAGTACCAAAATGGAAAAGTTGCAAAAGTTGTCAAAGTTGTCATGAAAAGTTGTGAAGGCTCACAAAAACTAAGATCTAGAGTAAGATATCCAACCTATTTGCATGAAATCAGTGGGAAAGTGCTTATTTGATCCATTTTTAGAGGCTCACAAGGTTTTTCTTTGAAATTATACTCTTGGGACACTTCACGACAAAACGAGACTGATACGCCACTTGTGGCATATGAGTCCCAGTATACCTATTTTTGGGTATTTTTATGTAGATCCTCATTTACCAGTTCCAGATTCTTATTTCCACCTAGAAACCCTAGTCTATGACTAATACACCCAGACTAGCATATGAGTCCCAATGGGCACTAAACAACAAGATTTCAAGGTTTTGAAGCTTGTTATAACCTCATCCTTCTTCCAAGTGACCTTATGTACTTTCTCAATCTTTTATTTTGCATTTCAATTTCATTTCCTAGGTCATTTAGTTAGGTTTTTCATGGTACTTTGCATATTACATTCATTTCTTATGTTTCCAAGCCCTAGCTTGGTGGTGAACCCTCTTATTGTCTTTAATCACACCCTAGGATACCTCATTGCAAGATATCTTTCCCCCACTTCATCCTTGGATTGAGATCTCTAAGGCATCCTTGAATGAAACAAGAGTGAAATAGGACCCTATCCACATGCTCCATCTCCTAAAAGGTGGGGCACCCTATTTCCGTTATTATATTTTAGTGAACATGTATTTTGAACACCTTATTTATGATTTGGATTGCATTATAATCTTAGATCTAGCTTGCACAGTCTAACATTACATTAGGTTTTGCATTAGTTAATTTGCATCTAGAGTTTCTAAATCTTGCAATAGTGAAAGTGCATATATGTTTCATTTTTGCATCTTGCATCATTGAATTTCATCTGAAAAATGCATTTAAACTTAGTCTACACATGATCCAAAATATAGAACATAACATTCACATAGAATTTGCTGAAAACTGTGCAAAAACCCTAATTTGGGGCTCATACGCCCCTTTGGGAAGTTTAGTCCCATTACAAGTTGTTTTACCTACTTTCTGAGATTTATGTGGTGACTATTATT
>VDFB02126718.1:30000-37970 GCA_007258455.2 Sequoia sempervirens | reverse complement strand
AGTAGATTATAATGAACAAGGATAATATTTTTTGAGTAAATTGGTTATGGAAATGTATAATAAAATGGTAGGTCATGTTCATTATTTGCAATGTATCGATTAATTGTAACCTCAAGAAATCAATCATGAATAATTTTAAATACAATAATTCTTTTAAAATGATTTTAATTAATTACATTTGTAAATTAAATACAATTGAAATTTTCAAATAATTAGTTTTGGTAATAATAATAATTTCTCTTCAAAATGTAAGGTATGATATAATTTTATATGTATTTTAGTTTAATATTGGTAGGCCTAGATGCACATGTATATTTAACATTTTTCTCTAGGTTAATAAATCAATTAACTAATTATTATTTAATTTTCTTAAGATAAGGCAATGCATTGGAAGACTAACAACCATTTGCATAAAATAGGAAATTGATCTTTGATATGTTTTTGTAGGTTAATTAGTGAATTGATTGATTATTATTTAATTATCTTAAAATATTGCAATCCAATGGAGATTAAGAACCATTTGCATAGAGCAACAAATTGATCTTTTCATTTCTACATTAATATTTTTTAGTTTGAAATTGATTATGAAAATAATCTTATGACAATAATTTTTTAATAGAATTTTTTTTTAATAAATTACTTGCAAAAAATTAAATAGAATTTAAATTTTTAAATAATTAGTTTTGTTACTAATAATCATTTCTATCAAAAATCTAACCTATGATATAATTTTATATATAATCTAAGCTGTGATATAATTTTATATATATTAGTTTAATAGTTGTTAGGCCTAGACGCACATGTATATATGATGTTTTTGTCTAGTTGATCAATTAATTGATTGATTATGATTTAATTATCATAAGATAGATATGGATACTAATACATGAAAAACTTGAAGTTGTGGATTAAATAATATTTGAAAAAAGCATGGAAAATTAAAGAATTCTCATTTATTTAAAATCTATTAGTGATGCCAATAATTAATATAAATGAATAAAAAATTGTGCTTGTGTGGTGTTGGATGATTTATTACTTTCATGTTATTTGTTGTCATTATTTTTTATTTGAATATTAGTTATGATGATCATCATTAATGATTTTTTCAAAACAAAAAAATAAATTTAATATATTTATACTTTTTTATAAATAGTATTTACTTGATAATTTTGCAAATAAAAGCATTATTATCCATGCGCTTTAATTGAATTAAAAGGTATGCCTTGTTTTATGGGGAAATAATGATTTAATTGACTTCAAAATAGATGTTGTACTCAATCCATTGGAATAAAAAAGGAAGCATTAAAAGTAACTAAGTATATGTGAAAAACCATGAAAGACAATGTGAAAGTAAAAATAATTAATGGTATTTACAGTTGGTCCATTGAATCTATTTATTCACATGCTAGCATTATATAGTTGGTAGCGATGAACATTTTTTGTAGAGCACCTGTGTTGAAGAAACAATATACATAGCATTGAATCAAAATAATTGCCATGTGGAAAATCTGACATGTGCACACCAAAGCACTTTTGGCCTATAGGATATGGAGTCAAAAGTGGTATAAAATCCATGGAAAACAACATAACTTATAATTTCGTGATGAATACCATGAATTTTAAAGTCATGATAAATGCCACAGATTTTATAACACTTGCCTGCATACCTTGTAGGGAAAAATCACTACTTTTGGTTCTTCATCTCCACCATTTTAAATTAAATATCTACTATGCAAATATGTATCCAATGAACAACATATCTGATGATTACAATTATGCAATTTTCTACCTACAAAAGAAAGATGGTCATGAGCTAAGAGTAGTTTCATGTTTATGAATTACATAGCATTTCATTGACTATGCTGAGTTGTTTATGTGGAAAGCCAAATTCTTGGAAGAATTACATTCCTTTGCAAAAAAAGTGAGAAAAATAATTAATAATATTTACTGTTTCTTAACCAAATCTATTTATTGATAATAGGATAGTTTTTTACTTACATGTGATGTTGGTGGTGTTCAACAAGAGTGAGAAACATTGGATCAACTTGTTGGACCAGGAAAGAATATGAAATAGACAATTTATAATACACTAATTTGCTTGTATGTCTATTGCATCTGTGCAACATTATAAAGGAAAATATATAGACATAGAATAAATTAAGTTAGCATTATTTGTTGTAAATAGAAAGAGATAAAATAGGATATTTTGAATACATGGGATGTTGGCAAACAATTGTGTATAAGTAATCTACTAAAAATGTTGAAAAGAGAGTTATGGAAACAATGAAAAATATAATGGATAGAATAGAGTATGATTTTTGGTCGACAAGTGGATGCGAGAATTTGTGTGTGTATGTATATAAGTAGCAAAAATATACAATGATAGAATCCAAAAGCACTAAACCCACACTCGTTGTCCTCCCTACCATATTGGCATCATGAAGCCTCTTGGGCTCTAGCCAAACCCCCAAGCAAGAAAAGCAAGTAAGGTCCATGGAAAATCTAAAGGACTCTTATCATATATCACATAATAACAAAAAGAAAGAAATTCTTAAACAACTATTGGAAGAACACTTAAGAATCACAAGTAACTTGAAATAGAAAATTTACAATAGACTAATTTGCTTGAATGTCTATTGTATCCATGCAACATTAGAAAGGGGAAAATATACATATAGAATAAAATAGGTTAGCATTTTTTTTTGTAAATAGAAAAGGATTAAATAGAATATTTTGAATACATGGGATATTGGAAAATAATTGCATATAAGCAATCTATTGAGGAATTTGTAAAGTCAGCTGTGGAAACAATGACTAAAATGATGGATAAAACAAAGTATGTTTTTGGTCGACAAGTAGATGTGAGAATTTGTGTATCCATGTATATAAGCAACAACAAATATATCATGATAGAATGCAAAAGTTGTAAACCCACATTCATTTTCCTCCCTACCATATTAGCATCATTAAGCCTTGTGGGCTCTAGCCAAACCCTCGAGCAAGAAAGGCAGTTAAGGTCCATGGAAAATCTCAAGGACTCTTATTATATATCACACAATAAAAAATATAGAGAAATTTTAAAACAACCATTGGAAGAGCACGTAAGAATCACAAGAGATTGGTGGATCAAGTTGTTGGAGCATGAAAGGATTTGAAATAGAGAATTTATAACACACTAATTTTCTTGAATTTCTATTGTATCTGTGCAACATTATAGAGTAAATAATATAGATATAGAGTAAAAGAGGTTAGCAATATTTGTTATAAATAGATAGAGATAAAATGGAACATTTTGAATACATGGCATGTTAGCAAAGAGTTGTGTGTAAGAAATCTATCAATGAACTTGAAAGGGGAGTGGAGGAAACAATGAGAAATGCAATGGATACAATAGAGTTTGTTTTTAGCAGAGAAGCATGTGTCAAAAAATTGTGTAAATGTGTATAAGAAAGAAAAAATAGGTGACGGTGGTAGGAAGAAGAAAAAAGTGCATGCTCATTACCCTCTTAAGCTTATAGGGAAGAGGAAGCCTTGCAAGGTCTACCCAAACCTACAAGCAAAAAAGGGAGGCAATCCTTACCAGAGATTCAGTTTTTTTTTACCATATACCACTTGGAGACAAAGGAGTCATTAAAAAAAACATTCTCAAATAGGATATCTAATATTGCACTCTCTTTTTTTGATGTGACAACTTGCCAATAAACGATGGAGCTCAAATGTAGAATATATGTATGCATATATGCATATATATGTGAGGCGACTTGACCAAGTTTTATAATGGTGACGTGGAGTTTGGTAATTATGTGGGTTGCTGACAGTGGAGCTGGTGTGCTCGGTATGCGGAAGCTGAATCATAAGTGTTTGTTCATGGGAGTGTTTATTTCTCATGTCATTGTTGCATATATATATATACACACATATACATATATATACACACATATGCATATACATATACATATACACATATACATATACATATACATATATAAATATATATATTAATAGGGTGCTGTCACAATAGTGGTTTACAATTCCTGAGAGGAACGAATTTTAGCTAAAATCACATAGTTTTAGAAAATATAATGATTTAAGCCTTAGAAAGTTCCATTTTATGGATTCCAATTGAAGAGGGTTTGATCAAATCACCTTAGATCAAACCCCCTTGGATAAAACCTCACTAGTTTTAAACCATACCTATAAATGCATCTCCTTTACACCTATCAAAATGCTATAAAAAATCACTTTTGATTTAGCTTTTAGGGGATCAAATGAATTCATTTAAAATTTATTTCAAATGATTATGGTATTCCTCAGAACAAGCTATCCAATTAATATAATTTTAATATGTTTTGGTTTTGTTATGTATTTGTATTTTAAGTTTTATTAAACATAGGTTTTTCATCGAAAATGAATTTCTTTGTTCTTCACATGTGGAAAAATAGAAGATTATCAAAAACAAAATTGAAAAATATGAGTGCACCAGATATTGAAGTTCTTGATCCAACAAAAAAAATTAAATTAAATTTTGACATATACAAAAAAAAAAAGTTCCACCGTTATCTGATGCTTGTACAGTAATGCAGATTGTAATTCATTTGACTTTTTGACTTGATTAAGGAAAAAATTTCCAATAAAAACTATCTAACCAAATTGGAAGTACTAGATATCAAAGTTACATATCTAGAATTTGAAAGAATTAGAATTTTATCCTTTATGGGAAAAAAAGGATTGGATTGCTATCACGATTAATCGTCACTTTTTAAAGAAATGTTGTTTTAGAAAAATCAATTTTCATGGGAGATGGAAAAGAAGTGCAATTTGATTCCAAAAATTTTTGAAAAAATATTTTAGAATGTACAAACAAATTCGATGACTCTAGTTTGAACCATCTTCAAATTCCCTCACGGTTTAGCTGCTATAGGTGCTAGAATGTAGAATTTAGTTAAAATAATAATTTGGTGTCGGTTGGCCAAAATTGTAAACCACTATTATGGGATCACATATACATACACACACACACACTCCACACATATATATATATGTATCTATATGTAAATATGTAGTGTTACTTTCGATTCGATAGTATACTATTGTAAAATCATTGGATTCAACTCCATGATTGGTTTGAAAGGGGGATATTCTAAAAATTAGTGGCTTTGGCTCCATTCTATAGCAGATTGGACCATTTTAAAAGTGTTGTTCTCTAGAATTTGTAAGTCATTTTGCATGGGTTTTTTGCATAAATGATTTATTTATTGTTTATGTTAAGAATGTTGTTGTTTGCAATGTGTAAGTCATCTTACATGGGTGTTTGGCACCATGGTTTTCTATGGATGGAGAAATTGCAATTAGATTTTCTTTCTTTCATCCAAAAAATATGGTTAGGATTAGTAAGGGAAAGTATACTCTAAAATGTGGCATGAAATATATTCATTAGGATACAATGTCGAAAGAGCCATTGTGATGTTGGTTTGATAGAAAATTATTGTAAAACATTGTGTGTCCATCTTTGTTTCAAGTTCCTGATAACAAACTATTGTTCATGATATTGTTGACACTGAATATTATAGATAAAATAGACACATTATAAAATAACTATTAGAAAAAGACTTAAGAATCACAGGTAGATGACACATGATCTAAAACCCACATTAAAAATATTAATACAAGATAACCAGTGTATGTAATAGTTGAGTTGTCAATTGAAAATTTGAGCAATGTTCTTTGGCAATCAACCCACATTAAATAGAAGTGGTAAAGCCAATGGAATCTAATACCCTGCACAAAATGGGCATTAATGCCACAGACTTAATTGAAAATTTGATGTGCATTACTTGCAACTAAATATTAAAGGAAAATAGAGAAATTGTAAAATAGCTAGATTAGAATAACACTTAACAACCACTAAACTATTTTTATCTCCAAAATGGTTATATGATACTCTTTTTGCTAGTTCCCCATAGCAGACTCTTGATTATTGTAGATTGCTTAAGAATCATAGGTAAATAGCAGATGATCAAAAACTCACATTAAACATACTCATACAAGAGAAGCAATGTATGTAGGAGTTGAGTTGTAAATTGAAAATTTGAACTACACTCTTTGGTAGTAAACCCACACTAAACAAAAATTCTGAAGGGAATAGGTACCAATAATCTGTGCAAAATGGGTATAATGCCATAGAATTAATTTGGAATTTGAGCTAATCACTTGGCAGTAAATATTGTAGACAAATAACTTGAATTTATGCCTATATATATGTATTGAATTCCTCGTTGAGCTACAATAGTTTGTAGTAAATATTATAGACAAATATCTCAAATTTATGTCTATATATATGTATTGAATTCTCTGTTCCATATTTTAAAAAATACATATAGGTAGAAATATATATCGATATATATAGACCAAGACCACTATGGCTTGTTTGAGAATGCAACAACAATTTATACATGCATTTTATATCTAAACAATTGTGTATGCTATCTTTATTTGTATTTAGGTATACTTTGATTTAAAAATAGTTAAAAATAGCATATGTAAGTATCATTTAGCTTCTGAGAAAATCACTACAATATAGGCATGGCATTAAATGATATTATTTTTGCCTCATCTATTTGAAGGGCCTTGTAATAAATTATTCTATTTTTCTTGTAAGAATGATTGTTTTCAATTTTTAAAATTCTAAAGTTTTTTCCATGGTTATTTTGTTTGGATGGAACATGTTATATGCCTTGTATCAATATGTTTCATGAAATTCTTCTTTTTCTCATCTGTTTCAAGTCCACAATAACAAACTGCTCTTCATGATATTATTTTTTTTCAGTTGCCCATAACAAACTGTTCATTACCATAGTTTTCCTCTTCCATGCTCCATATTTTAAAGTTTATTTACAATCATCTGTTATGTTGCTATGGTTCTTAAGTATTTTCCTAATAGTTCTTTTACAATTTACCTATTTGTCTATAGTGTTTAGTGCCAAATAGTGTAGCTTAAATTTATAATTGAGAATCCAAGTCTAAGATAGATTGCTTGTCTTGTATCAATCAAGAAAACATACAAGAACCATAGGTAAATGAATGTGAGAAAAGCCTTACCATGTTGTTTCCACACACAAAGGTAACCAGCTCAACCACCGGTAATCCTTATTTTCAATTTCACTTGTTTTCTATAAAATTTAGTACCGAATAAGTGTTATTCCAACACCTCTTATACAATTAGTCTATTTTTCTTCAATATATATATACATATGCATATGTATCTATCTATGTTTCCAACCATTGATTTTTACATATAGTTCACATTGTATGTATATATATATATATATATATTTATATGTATGTGTGTGTGTTTGTATATATATATATACATGTATGTGTGTGTGTGTATAGATATAGATATAGATATAGATATAGAAATATATATATATACACACATATACATGCATTGTTGATGGTGTTTAGCAAGGACAAGTTGTATTGGATTGAGTTGTTGGACCATGGAAGAATTTCAAATAGATAGTTTACAATAGACTAATTTTTTTGAATGTCCATTGTAGCTATGCAGTATTATAAATGGAACAATATAGATATAAAATAAAAGAGGTTACCACTATCTGTTCTAAATAGAAAGAGATAAAATGGAATATTTTGACTAAATGCCATGTTGGTAAAGAATTGTTAACAAGTCATCTATTCCACAACTTCAAAAGAGAACCGTTGAAAGAATGTAAAATGCAATGGATAGAATAGAGTATTTTTTTCAAAGACAAGTGCATCAAAGAGTTTGTGTGACCATGTATATAACCAACAAGAAATATATGGCGGTGTGGAGCGAAAGCTGCAAATGGACAGATGATCTCCTCTGCACGGTATTCGCATCATGATGCCTCGTGGGCTCTAGCCAATCCCCCAAACAAGAAAGGCACACTTATTCTAAATATTATTCACAAAAAGTGAAAAGGTATTAA
>VDFB02126718.1:0-27500 GCA_007258455.2 Sequoia sempervirens | reverse complement strand
TAGTTGTACCATTTATGATAAAGGATTTGACACGTACTCATGAAATAAGAGATGAAATAAAGGGCATATAGCCTTACCTTCTATATAAATAGAATGTAGTTACATCATGTACACCATGCCAAATGGGTATGTGCAGATCATGATGGGCCAAAAAGTGGCAATATGATGGGTATGTGGCTGACGACTTTTTTTTTAACCCAAAATTGATGAAACAAAAAGGGTTTTTAAAGGAGATTCTATAATACCCCTCATACTGTTTGGACTTATTATTTTTCTATGCTTTTACGTGATACTTTGAGACTACGATAGTACTATTTACTGATTGGTTTGGTGGATTGGTTAGTTTAGATTGATTGATGATTATGCTATTTCATGTGATAACATTATGATTACATTTGGTTTGGTGATGTTTAATTCGATTTCAGTAATACATTGTGATGCAAGTGGTTTAGTAATTAGTTTATGATGTGATCAGTTAGTTAGAAATGTTACTTTACATCTAATGTTGTATTTGTTAGTATAGCTTTGGTGAGAGGACAATGTAGCACCAATAGTTTATGAGTGTCGTGTTATGCTACAATTCCTTCTCACGAAATGATGTTTTTGATTATATATATGTGTTACTTGATGTTTATTGGTATGTAGGAATTGCAGGAATAAAGTCTTGATTCCACCTATTTCGACAGGACAGGGCGAGCATTAAATTAACCCAATGGGTACAATGTTGAAAAAGGGAGTTGATTAGGAAGTGTCCCCATCCCAAATCTGTCATCCTATATGAGTTTTTTTGTGTCATGATTGAGGTTTTGTCCTTGTCTTCATCTTCATGTAGTTTGATTGTTGATTAATTATTTTATTTTTGGCTAGTGGTTATTTAATTAATCTTTATTTCATAAGATTAATTAATATTGTTTTGTTACTTGATTAATAGTAATTTAGTAAAATGTGGAATTTTAAATATATTGTAAATTAAAAAGTTATTTAATTAATTAAAAGTGTAAGTAATTAAATTAAATAAATAATGATGATGATAATTATATATTATCTTTTTCCTGTTATTAAATTAGAAAAATCTGCAGAGAATATCTTGAGAAAATAATTAATTTTTAATTAAAATTATAGATAAGTGTGTGCTTTTAAAAAGTAGGAAAAGGACCAATGAATGAAGAGGATTTTTGAGGGAAAAGATGAAGAGCTTTATTGATTTTCATTGATTTTTATTGTGAAAGAGTTTTTACACACAGGGAGGTTTTTTTTTTGTTTTTGTTTGTAAAAGAAAAGAAAAATAGTTGTTTTTGGTGCTTCTGGGTAAAAAGAATTGTTTTGAAGAAAAGATTAATTCAGAAGAGAGCTAGAGGCAAGAATTTGAGAAGCTACAGAGGGGATTCTACATCGGATGAAGGACTCCAGGTTTTTTTTCTTTTAATTTAGTATTATTTTAGTGTTTGAAAAATCCATTCCTCTATTTTTATTGAAAGTGGTTCTATGATTGAATTTTTTTTACATATTAAACCCTTGAATCTTCTATGGGAAAACTTTAGTAAAATATTTTTTAAGTTCTTCAATATAGTTTAGTAGTGAAATTTATTGTTTGAAATAAACATCATTTTTTTGATTGAGGATTGAATTTACATACGAGATCTATTTTGGTTATATTATTGTTCTGAATCTTTTGTTAAAAATATCTATATATATATATGTACTAATATATATATATACATATATATATACATATATATATATACATATATATGTATATATATGTATATGTATATATATATATGTATATAAATATATATATAATTATCATGTACCTAGTGTGATTTTGGTTAATATAAAAAATTAAAAAAATTAAATATAAATTTATATTGCATTTCAGAATTTTGTTTGAAATGAGTTATAATAAAACATATTTATATATATGCTAGTTGCACGGATTAATATGAATATCAAAAACATTATATTTTTCAGATTCAAAATTCTCTCGGATGAGTAATAAAAATAAAATAAAAAATAAAATAAATTTTATATGTATGGGGGGAGTCTAGTGGCTGTAACAATTTCAATTCCCCAACAGACTTCCGCAATATCCACTAGGTTGCACACAGCGCCCGGGGAGGCTACTGTACGCAACTTAGTGGGGTCAGCGGCCTCCTTGCGAGGCACGCCAGTACTTCCCTCACGCATGGACCTATGCACAGCGGTCTTTTTAAAATCATTTTTTATTTACGGTAATTCGATTACCTTATATTTAATTTTGATTAAATTATATGTAATTTTATGTTATATATATTAACAAATATATATATGGGGTGGGCCCAGCTCCTGCTGGCTAAATCTTTCCTGCTGCGTGAGGTTGGCCGCTGTTTAGCCCCCACCCGCGGGTACTAGAGGCGTCACGCCAAAGGCTAACGGTCACATTAAAAGTTTTTACTGCCGCACTCAGCTTATAGGGAAGTTGTGCTATGCATACCTCGCAGTCTAAAAATAAAAATAAATATATATATATATATATATATATATATATATATATATATATATATATATATATATATATATTAAATATATATATATTAAATATATATATATATATTATATATATATATTAAATATATATATATATATTATATATATATATTAATAAATGTAATTCCCCGCCATGCAACCCTAGGGGAAGTTGCAAACTACAAACAATTTCACAACAATTTTTTTTTTTAAATACAAATACATGAATGAATACAACACAAGCCAACAATCCCCTAAGGTCATGAGACAAAAATTATTTAAATCACAAATTAAAACAACATGCATGCAATGAAACATAACAACATTCACTTAACTAATTAAAGCACATACATTCCATACATGAGATTTTCATTAAGACCATGAGATCCTTCATGGTTACCAATGATAGAAGTTATATAATTACAATTACATCTCTCATTCCCAGAATGAGGTAAATCAATAACATGATTATTTATTACAATTTCCACCTCGATAAAATGAGGGGTAAATAAAGTATAAGTGCAACTAGCATAAATGAAACCAAGGTAGCAACTGGATCCCACGAGCTCTCCAACACAAAAGTCTCGTCCACAAAGCCAATGCCAAATCAACGGAGTAAGGTGCACGTTCCACCCGACCAAGTGATACCCAAAGGCTCACCCCCTGTGCTAGGAGATAGTAACAAGGGTTTCAGATCAAGACCAACAACCTCTAAACATAGGCAACATGACTCAACTAAAAAAAAGGATACGAACATTACATTACATGACACAAAGGTTACAATGCTTCCAGATTTCAAATACATGGACACATCACGAATACAAACATAATGCTGACTTAGGAGAAGTGTCATCACAATGTCGCATGGGATATCCTGGCAAGTCTTCCTAGGTCCCGGCCCCCATCTCGGGATATCCTGGTAACCTCTAATGACTCCTGGCCCCACATGCAAACCAATTTGGAATCAGTTATCTTTCGAAGGGACAAGATAACGATCTTGCCATTCCAGGCCTTCTCATCTCATCCCAAGTCTATACAAGCACTTGCGACCATGAGCAAGGAAAAATTAATCTTTTTAAATGTTGGTACCACCTATGCTAATTAATTTGGTTTAAGTTTTCACTGAATTAACCAACTTACATTGAGATCTCCTGGCACCACTTTGTGTGTCGGCCCCCAATGCAAGCCACTTCTCTAAGACAACACGTGGAACTATGCCACCACCAAAGGGTACTCGTACGACCTAGGGATAATGAATCCCCAAACATGACATGAAGAAAACAAAACCCGCCCATGATAATCAGATATAACGCTGGACACAAGTACGTACTACCCATGGTAAACAAGGTTGATTGACATGCTGACAACCCCAAAACACATAAAAGATGATTCAAACTGGAAGACTTACGAGATCCGACTCAAAACCCAACAAGAATAAGCACCCCACGATGAAAGAAAGTTTGCAAACAATATAAGGTAACCTCCTTCGGATTTCGTAAATCCAATCATTCATCGCATTAGTGCATTTAAACAATTTAAATAAACTATGTTCTTGCACAATCACAAAAGGGTTTGAATGTTCGTTTGATTCTTGTTGACGCAATACACACAATATCTTTAAATCAATTTCTTTTCTTTTGATAACCAATGATTTCCCATAACCAATTTTCATCTATCCCTTAACAAATATCTCATTATAATTTAAATACTTCTTCTCTTTTAGAAAATAAATCACATTTAAAAATACATATCTATTTATTAAATATCTACATAATTAGATATACATATATATATATACTCGATATATATACATATATATATCTAATTACATATATATTTAAAAATAAATATTTATAATTAATATTTAAATGTGTATGATAATTACTTGAGCATCTATTAAAATATAATATACACATATTATAATATATATATATTATATAATAATATTAAATTATTATATATAACATATATATTAAAATATATATATATATATAAATTATATTTTAATTAAAAATATATATATTGAAATCAAATTTCATATTATATATATTAAATATAAAACATATAATATAAAATATGTTATATGTGTTTTATATTTAATAAATATAATATATGAAATCAAAAAAGTAATTTCATAACCAGCCTTCCATATTAGGGTTAAGTCATGCCTGTTTGAGCAGAGGACATAGCCCATGAATGGTGGCCGGCCTGTGAGGCAACGATGGCAGCTGCCTCCACAGGCGAACATCACCATTCTTGGGGTAGGCCGAGGGTTTAAACCCTCCCCCATACACTTAGCCCGACCCAACAAAACAAATCCATACTTGGATTTAAACATAGGCTGGTAAAAGCCAAAAATTGGGTAAAACCTAGAATGGTAAAAAAACACAGTTTCATAAAATTTTGATTTTTTTTTTGTATAAACAACTCACAATTAAATATATGTATATATTTATATATATATATACATATACACAGTCATAAAAATGACTGTGAAAATACTTATTTTCCACACCCAGATTGTGCAAATGAACAATCTAAGAATTACAATAATTTTCCATTAAAATTGCAAGTTTTAACACAATAAAATAAAGATTTCTCACAATTTGAATTGAGATTTTTCCAAGCAAATACACTTCCATAGAAAACCATTGAATTCCCATGCTTGTTTTCAAGATTTTCATAGATAGTTTTCATTCTCTTTTTTTTTTTGTTTTCACTAAGTTTGAGAGCTCTTTTGTTCAAGTTCAAATGAAGATCTTCTCATGGGTTTTCAATCAAAATTTGAATTCCATTAATAGATTGAACCATTTCAAACAAAAAGAGAAGGCATTTTAAAAATGAAATAGCATAATAAGGAAAGCATGAAACCTTTTGTTTTTCTCCAAGCTATTTGAATCCTTCAATGGAGGTTGATCTCCTTCAAATTTTGCTTCAGCAAATCTTTCCAATCCTTCTTCCAAGAATTTCTCCAAAAATTGCAAGTTTCTTATTGCTCTCCAAAATTACCCAATTCTAGAAAAGATAATTCAAAAAAAGAAAATGAATTTGCTTATGCCCTTCTCCAAATTGTCAAACCCCTAATTTTAGTTCACCCACCATAGTTATTGCTATTTTGGATATTTTGGATATTTTCATTTTTGTAAATTAATAAAACAATTCTATTTCCCATTTCAAATGCATAATAATTATTTAGAACAAAATTTCATTTGCACCCCAAATGACAATTAAATTCCCTTTTATCCACAAAATTGAATTTGGCAATTACATTTAACAAAATCATTTTTAATTTTATTTCAAGAGGAAAGCAAGGCAACTTCTATAAAAAAAATTTGTCACATTATTTAATAATGCTAACAAAATTGAACTAATTTAATTAATCAATCAATAATCTAATTCATGATTAGATTATTTTATCGATTGAATTAAATTAACTAATTAATTAATAAGCATTCTTTTATGAATTTTGGCAATAAATTTAAATAAAGCAAACACCATTTCACTAGGAAATTTAATCATGCAAGCAAGGAGAGACGAGCTGACAAGGAAAATAACTTATCCCAACTGACAACCCGATGACACACTATGGCTAGGGTGATGTCACGACATAGAAAACCAAGCTACTATCTCCCAATCATTTTCCGTTGAACAAGGGACATGCTCAGACTTGTGGAATCAGGTGGAGTCAATGTCCTGTACCTGCATCCTGCACACAACACGAGTGTCGAACATGCATATATATATAAATATTAAAACACACCGTGAAGAGGAAATCGCGGAGTCACAGGGCACTCGCATGTGAGTGATGTGATCCCGTCCCCATCACCAATACAATATCGCTAACTGGCGCCTCTAAACATCAATGGTATAATCAAAGCATAAAGCATCAATAATTCACATACTTGCTAATTTAATCCATATCATGAAACAATAATATCCTTAGATTAAAGTACCATCACATCAAAACATAATGTTTACATCGCTTAACAATTAGTGGTCAAAGTAATCAAGTTTATAACCAACGTGCTGACAAAGCAAAACATATATATAACGAACATTTCTCGATCAAAAGAACAAAATGGAGGGGTGTTACAATAAATATATATATATATTAAATATATATATATATATAAATTATTTGTTAATTTTTATAATGAGTTTTAAATAGTTGATTTTTAATATATATATCTTATTTTTATATATGTATATATGTATATATGTATAAAGGCATATATACATGTATATATATATAAATATATGTATATGTTGGATAGCTATTTATATTGTTATGGTTAAGAAATAAATTTGATAAATTTAAAGTTTACAATGTTATAGTTTAATTGAGAAAATTAGAAATAAACGATGTGTTTTGATTTGAATCGAATATTATCAAGTTTTTGATTTATTTATTTGATGGAATTAATGTGTTTTGGAAACATTTTATATGGTGTTGCTTTTATATAATTTTTTTCTCGAGATTGTTCATTTAATCTATTGTGGTTTTCTTTTATCTGAGTTTTTGTCTTGCAGGAAAACCCTAGAGTTAGTTTATCCTGATATGGGAAATTAAGTTATTGTTAAGGACTTCCAAAGGCGGGGATATTGATGTATAATTGTGATCTCGTATTTTGATGCTTGGCCTATGTTTCGACCATGGTTGTGATTTTGTTTGCACTTGGATTGTACCGTGTTGTGGATGTGTTTCATATGTTTTGGCGAGATGGTTATGCCTCGCGGAGGATCTATTTGATTTGTTCAGTATTTCTTGTTGATACAATCCTTTGTGTTGGATATTTTGTGTTGATTGTTTAGAGAGAGTGGCTCTGAGTGGGGGCCGATGCACAAAGGGGTTGTCACGGTAACCCACATAGAGTTAGAGTAATCAGTGATAACCTAAGTAATTAATCATGGGTGGGGATTAAACATTAATAAGATAATTGTGATGCCTCATCTGCCTATTAGTGCTATCACAGACTACAAGGGACCGAGAAGACCATGGTTGGCAAGATCATTTCCTTGTCTTTAGGAAAGGTTAACAATTCCACATGAGTAACCCTATGGAGCGAAGCCTTGAGATAGGCTGTCAGGAGAACCATAGATGGAGGCGGCACCATAAACTAGGTTGTCTGGATAATCCATGTATAGATGGAGGCGGCACCTTGTGATAGGTTGTCTGGATAATCCATGTGAAACCATGTGATGACACTCTCCTCTAACATTCCATTTGAGTTTTTTTTTATAGAAGTCCTCTGGAAGTAGTGTATCGATGTTATGGCTTGAGATTTATTGATGATGTGTTTCGTGACTTGTCGCTCTATTATTTGGAAAGTGATCTATTGTTATGTTTCAAAAGTGGTTTATCGTTATGACCTTTGGTGATTTGTCATTGTTTAGTTTCTATGTAGTTTTTTGATGTTATGTCGCTTGGTATGGAGTTATTCTTTTTTTACTATTGATGTGCTTGGTCGAGGATCCTTCCTTGTCTACTCCCAACACGGGAGTGGTTGGGTGGAACGTGCTACGCACACCGTTGGGTCCCCTTGGACGCAATTGTATCTTTCTTTGCAGGATTTTGGCAGATGTTGATCCAGGATTCATATGCTCCAGACGTGTATTTGTGCTACTGATGTATTTCATTTATTGATGTATCTTTCCCATGTATGTTGGGAAGATTATGATGTAATTTGTATATGTGATTATATTGATGTAATGTTTATTCAGGCCATGTAATCATTCGTGAATTATCATTTGTAATTACTGATTAAGTTGTGTTGTATCTATCGAAATATATATACTTTATATCTTTATAATTTCATTTATTGTCATATGTATGTATGGTTTTATTTGGTATATTCACATCTTTCTGGACATCGTGAATGAATGTTTAATTGATGTCATGAATGATTAGCTTTACATTATTGATTATTTAATATTTCATTTATTATATTTGTTATGGGTTAGTGTAGTAATGTCACCTTGTGTACCCCAAGGGATTTAGTTGTGCAACTTAGAACATTGTTATGTTGGAATACTTAAGTACAATCTTATGTTCTTTAAAAAAAAAAAAATTGTTGTGGTTTTATTTGTTCCTTTGGGTTTGCACAGCAGGGCGTTACATATTTTCAAGTTTCCACGAATATAAATTATGCTTTACTTTCATTTTAATAAATAATTATTATTCATTTTCTATTTGAATTACGACCAAAATCCTGATTGATAAGTTGATTGAAAAACATCTATAGCTTTCAAACAATATCAAATTTTTTGAATCCAAAACATGCATCACATTCTATGCTTTGCATACTATAATATTAAAAAAATAAAAATTGGATTTCATGAAGTTTTGACCAAGTTAAGGTGGTCAATACAAGTTTCTTATATTTTTTAAAAGTTGTAACAAAAATTTCATATTTAATTAAATACTTAGAAAAAAATAAGAAAAAAATATACATTACATTGGGACATGATTCCTATACTTATATCTAAAATCTTATAAAAAAATATTATCATTTTATTGTGGTTAGGGTGGTCAAATAGACACCTACTTCTTATTTTTTCCCTGAAATTTAAGTACTACTGCACTAAAATTTGAAATTTTCACCAAATAGATTTTTTTAACAAAAAATAAACCTAGTAATTTAGAAACTACATTCAATTTTATAAAAATTCAATTTTTACATATTTTTTAAATAATATATATAACTTATTCAAATTTTAACATCAAGTTTCCTAACTCTGATTTTTCTGAATTTTTTACTGGACTTAAGGGCCTATTTTTTCCATGATGATCCTGGACATACCCAAACATGTGATCACAAAACTATTTAATATTGTGGAGGTGTATAATTATAGTTTAGAATATTTGCAATCCAAAATGGTTTCAATCAGATATAGTTAGTTAGAAGGAAAATTCAAAGTTTATTGTGGTGAACATGTATAATTGGTAGACAATATGTAAATTAGGAATAATAAATATAGTTGTGTAGTTTATAACAAATAATATGTACTCCATCTACAATAGAGAAAACCACATAAACAAGGTGTAGGTATACCTCATGCAAAGAGCAAAAAAATAGAAGCCCTAGCATATAATAGTGAACATTAAAAAGGAAAGACACAATAAATAGAGCTTAAGAACATGGAGAATAAAAGAGGTGAACTACAGTAAGTAAATAGTTAAATTAATAATTTGCGAAGGTAGCTCTATAACCATGTAGAAATACAATCGATAGAGCACAATATATTGTGGATATGTGGGAGTGAATGTATGCCAGTGAGAGCGAAAACCAAAACACTCATGCTTGTTCTCCTCCCTACCATATTGGCATCATGAAGCCTCATGGACTCTAGCCAAACCCCCGAGCAAGAAAACTATGCAAGGCCCATTGAAAATTCAATGGTTCCATATCATATATTAGACAATGATATAAGGGGAAATTTTGTTGTTTTCATATATGATTTCTTATATTCCACTATTTTTCTTCATGTAACAAGTTTGAAAAGATAGATATGTTGATAAAAAGTTGCCTTTAGATAATTTTTTCCATAAGCTGAAAAGATAACTATGCAAACATGGAAAAATGCAATTTCTAGAATAGAATAAGTTTGTTGTGCTCTAGTGCATCTAAAAATTCATGAATACACATATATCATATATTGCACAATGACAAAGCTGCAAAATAAAACCATGTTCTCATAGATGTTTTCCTTTTTGCAGTGTTTTTCTTGTTGAATAAACTTTAAGGAAAAGAGAATGTAGATAAAGAATCGGACAAGGTGGGACCTGTCTATAATGTTGGTAAGTATAGGGAAAGAATAATTTATGGAAAGTCTTGTTTGGAAATAAAACCAATTTTGTTGATGAAAAAACTAGATATCATTAAAAGGACGACATCAAAGGAATATGAAATATTTTTCTTCAAAGCATAAATGGCACACAAATAACTTTATAAACATACCTAATTTTGATATGTACTAGAGCCTATCTATCCATGCAAGAAGGGAAAATTTGAATACATATAAGTTAGTAAAATATAATTTTATAAAACACATATAGATAGTTTAATATACAGGCATGTCTAAACCATTTTTTTGACTTATAGAACTTTTGGTACATATACATATACACATAGATATACATATACATATACATACACATATACACATACATACACTTTTTCTCCTTTGTTGATTGTTTGTAGTTATCTCTATCCATCTTTGGAATTGCACCCATCACCATAGGAGAAATTGTAGTTAAATCTACAAATATTTGACCAATGTACTTCATAACCCATGATTGCAATTAACTAAATTTCTATCTCCAGAAACATCATGCTCACCAGGGGAAAACTAGTTTCATGTTTATCAATTACATGCCATGAGCTTGATGCAAAGAGGCTTCATGAAACATTTCGTACTCTTCACACCCTACTCGTTAATCACATCAAGTGTTTCATAAAGCCTCTGTACAGCAAGCTCACTCCCCCTATAATGAAATTTAGAATAAAAAATAAAATTTTAATGAACTAAGTTTCATAGTGCAATTGAAGACTCAGTCAAACCATTTTTTATGAAAAACAAATAGACAAACCTGATGAAGAAAAGAGTGCAATAATGCAATAAAAATTTATTTGGATTCTTAGAATAAATAAATAAATCTATTGAAGAAAAAATGTATGGTGTTAAAAGCCAAAACACAAAGTAAGAATTTGTGTGCACATGTATCTATGTAAGAACAAATATATGGTATTTATTGTTTTAGTTATATTTGTGCATCTTTATCGTTACACCCATTAACATAGGAGCAATTGCAGATTAACATAGGATTGATTGCATATATATGTATATGCACAGGGCTAGTGTGAAAGAATAAACATATTGGAGATAAAATTACTTTGGTGGTTGTTAAGTAGTATTCTTTTCAATATCTCTTGTACCTGTTCAATTCATTTGTTACAAGTTTCTGCCAGGATTTTTTGCCAGCCCAACCCAAAATAGGATTTGTCATGCAATAGCTCCTTTATGGTTTCTCCATTTGTCTATTACTGTCACATTGTCAAAGAATCCACAACGGTCTTGATCTATATATATGCATATCTATTTCTGCCTAAGGTGTTGAACACATTTATTTTGCCAAGCCCAATTCAAATAAAGAACCCAGTCCTAGTGAAGAAATTGGTGTTACACCTTATTTAGATACTGATAGAGTTTTAGTTTAGAGCGTATTCAAGTGTGCCTAAAGCTCTATCAATATGCCAACAAGGTGTAACAACAATTTTTTCACTTGCACTTTGTTCTTCATGTGAACTATATTCTTCACTTTGAATGTTGTTTGTAAGTAATTTCACATACATACATGTCCACATATAAAAAAAATTGGGGTAAGATTCCAAATCACAACAAAACACTTAAGAATCATAGGAAAATGACACATGATCAGGAACCCCAAAATTTCACAATCTAAAAAATTGAAAACAATCCTTTTTAAAAGAACAATAGAATAATTTGTTACAAGGAGCTTCAATAGACTAGGGAAAAAGAATATAATGAAGCATATTCGTACAAGACAAGCAATCTATGTAACAGTTGGCTTGTCAAATCTAAATTCAAGTTGCATTATGTGGCACTTGGTATTATAAACAAAGAGGGAAATTCTGAAACTACCTTGAGGCAACTTGGCCTAGTTTTTCTTTGATGGTGATGTGGAGCTTCGTAATTATGCGGGCTACGATAATAAAGATTTGTTATGGGGAATTGTAAAAAAGAATATCATGAGGAACAATTTGTTATGGGGAGCTTCAAATAGTTGAGAGAAAAAGGGAAATTGGAAAAGAGCTATTACAAAAACACTTAAAAATCATATATATATACATAACATACAATGTGAACTATATGTGAAAACCCATGCTTCGAAACATACACAGATACACATATGTATACATATATTGCAAACAAACAACACCACAATGGTTGTTTCGACAATTCAACTCAATCAATATTTTTTTGGCACATTTCAGGCTATACTTTCCCACACTGCAATAGCCATGTAAAATGACTTATAGATTCTGAAGAACAACAATTTTAACATAAACAATAAATAAATCATTTATGAAACACCCACATAAAGCGACTTACAAATTATGGAGAACAAGAATTTTAAAAGCCTCAAACCTATTGTGAAATCAACCACATAGCTAAAGGTGGAAATTTTTATAATAGTTTGCTATGAAACCAACACCAGAGTGGGTGTTTTGACAATACAACTTAAACAAATTATTCTTTCCCACACTGCAACACTCAATATTGCATTTACTTTTTCCAACCCAGTGTACAACAATGACAAAATGAATTAACACCCCCACAACATATATATAAATTCATGTTGCATTGTCAAACAAATCATAGTGGTCTTTGTTTGTATATATGGATATATATATCTACCTATATGTATATTTTCCAACAAGGATCAGAAAATTCAATACATAAATATGTTTGAAAACCTGCATTAAATAGTACTTTAAAATCTCAAAAATGGAAGACGCAGACATAGGACAATTGTAGATTAACATAGGAGTGATTATATATATATGGCCTCATACCTGTTACATAGGAACAATTATAGTTAAAGCTTGTTTCTTTGGTAAAAAAAATATAATTAGGGTTAGTAATTTTATCGCCCTCTGTTTATTGTTTTAGTTCTCTCTATGCATCTTTGTTGTTACACCCATTAACATAGGACCAATTTTAGATTAACATATGTTAGAATTAGTTTGGTGGGTGTTAAGTTTTATTCTTTCTAATATCTCTTTTATCTATTAAATGTATCTGTTTGAAGTTCCCGATGGGATTTTTTGTCAGCCCAATTGTGAATAGGATTTTCCCTATAATAGCTCTTTTACAATTTCTCTATTTGTCTAGAATATTTATTGTTAGGCAATGTAGTTCAATTTTCCAACTGAGTGTGTGGTGTTATATGCATTTTGTACAAGTTATTGCTACTCATTGGCTTTACAAGTGGTATTTAATCTGGGTTTGTTGCCAAAGAATGTAGCTTGATTTTTGAATTGACAATCCAACTATTACATAGACTGCTTGTCTTGTATGAATATATGTAGTGGGGGTTTTCAATCATCTATGATTTACGCATGATTCTTAAGTCTTTTTCTAATATTTTATTACAATTTTCCTATTTTTCCTATAATATTTAGTGGCAAATCATATAGCTTGAATTTTGAATTGAGAAGCGAACTGTTACATACAATTTCCTATTACACCTTCTCTAGATAGTGATAGAATTCTAGGTAAGCAAGAATATGCTGCAAACTCAAATCTATACATGCGTTTGACTTGAACTGGATTCTTTACTTTGAATATTCTTTGTAAGGAGTTTTACATACATAGATGTTCATTTCTAAAAAAATTTCATCAAGGGAAATTGGAAAAGACCTTTTGGGAAAACACTTAACAATCATAGGAAAATGACACGCTACAAAACCCACATTAAATAGAACTTTAAAATATGGAGAATACAATGGGAAAACTATGATGATGAAGACAAATTTATTATGGGGAACTCCAAACAGTTTAGACAAAGAGGGAAATTGGAAAAGAGATATTGCTGATAGAATTCCAGGTAAGTAGGAATATGCTACAAACTCAAATCTATACATGCATTTGACTTGAATTGGGTTCTTTACTTTGAATATTCTTTGTAAGGAATTTCACATAAGTAGATGTCCATTTCTAAAATTTATTCATGAAGGGAAATTAGAAAAGACCTATTGGGAAAACACTTAACAATCACAAGAAAATGACACATGTTGGAAAACCCACATTAAATAGAACTTTAAAATATGGAGAATAGAATAGGAAAACTACAATGATGAAGACCAATTTCTTATGGGGAACTCCAAATAGTTCAAACAAAGAGGGAAATTGGAAAAGAGCTATTACAAAAGGACTTAACAATCACACAAACATGACACATGTTCGAAAACCCACATTAAGTATAACTTTAAAATATGGAGAATAGAAGAGGAAAACTACAATAATGAATAGTTTGCTATGATGAACTCAAAAAAAGAATACCATGAAGAATAGTTTCTTATGGGGAACCTCAAATAGTCTAGGGAAAAATGCATATCAGGAAACATATTCATAGAAGAGACATAACATGTTCCATATAGAAGAAATAACCACGACAAATAACAATTTGTTATAACAACCTTCCATAGAAAAAGATAAATTCTAAAAGAGCTATTACCTTAACACTTAACAACTTTCATACGAACCCTCTACATATATATATACATATATACAATCACTCCTATGTTAATCTATATTAGCTTGGACAAAAACAAAAGTTTCCTAGCTTTTAAGTGTTATTCTAATAACTCTTATATCTATTCACCTTTATATTCTTAGCTAATAGGCTATTTGTTTGAAGTTTCCACAGGGAATTTCATCAACCTAGCTGTGAATACGATTTGTCATCATGGAAATACCGCCAAAGATTCATAAAGATAACTACAAACAATAAACACACCGCCAAAAACTGACTAACCCTAACCATATTTTTTGATGAAAGAAAGAATATTTACTAGCATTAAATGTATCCATACACCATTTATTTCACCTATGCCTTTTTGAATAGTGTCGGGTAAACCTATTTATTTTTTATCATACAAAGCCATAATGTCTTTCAACTCTCCAAAATAGGTATAACAACAAACATAGAAACATATAACAAGCAACAATAAGCAAAGAGAAAAACACCTGAACAATAAATTACTCATTTACGCAAAATACCATGTAAAATGACTTATAGATTCTAGAGCACAAAAACTGCAAACAATAAACAAAACCCAAAAAGTTTACTAACCTTAACCATAATTTTTTACGAAAGAAACAAGATTTAATTGCAATAAATCTATCCATACCCATCTAAAATGACTTACAAATTCTAGAGCACAACACTCTTAAAGCCCTCCAATCTTCTATAAAACTTAGTCAAAGGCAATGATTTCCACAATAGTCTGGTATCAAACCAACACCACAATGGCTCTTTCGACAATGCAACTTACTCAATATACCTTCTTGCACATTTCGTAGCACACGAGTGTTAAAACCCTCCAACCTGCTACCAAAAGGAACAATGAGTAGAAAATAAAAGACATGAACAATAAATTAATCATTTAAGAAAAATACCCATGCAAAATGACTTATAGATTTCACAGCACAACAATTATAAAACCCTACAATATGGTAAAAAAATGGAGCCAAACATGATGATTTTAACAAGTCTGCTATGAAACCAACACCACAATAGTTATTTCCACAATACAACTTAATGAAAGTATACTTTTCCACAATGCAACACTCAATATTGCATTTACTTCATCCTCCTGCATTTACTACCCCCACCTCCATCATACAACAACCAGAAGATCCATTAACACTCCCACGAGTAAACACTTACATTTCATCTTTCGTGTATCGAGGACACCAAATCCATGACCGCCAACCCACATAACTCTGGAGCTCCATGTTACCACAAAAAAACTTGGTCAAGTCACCACCGGCCGAGACATCTTTGTCGCTGACAAATCCATTTCATAATTGGGCTGATGAAATTCCTGACAGAAACTTCGAACAATATAGCCTATCAGCTAATTAAGCAGTTCTAGTGTGAAGTTGTGCTCATTGTGTGGTATTATAACATTAATAGAAAGACATTATTAAAAATAAATTTTAATCAATAGCAATTAAATTATATTATTAAAAAATTAAAAAATTACATTATAATAATTTTAAAAATATCATAAAATGATGATAACAAGATAATTAATACATAAAAAAAAATGAATACTAGATTTTTAAAATATGAGAAAGATATTAAATATATTTTTAATATTAAATTATGAAAAAAGTTAACAATAATGAGACTTTTATAGTAATAAGTATTAATATAAAATTAAAATTTTAAAAAATAATGCAAAGTTAGAATTGAAATATTAGATTATAGAAATTCAAACTCTTAATATTTTATAATAGATTATAAATAAGATATTAAAAGTTGTATAATATTATGGAAAAAAAAAATATTATAAATGGTATAAATTTTTTTACTATATTATATTCTAAGAAGTTAAGAAAATTTGTACTGCGTTTTAAAAAAAATAAATTCAGTTTATAAGTGATGATATTATAAATATAAATATTATTTATGTATGTATATATTCTAGTTTCTTTATAACTATTTTTTCTCTTGATCTCACGTAATAGATATCATAATAGTTATATTTCTTCATAATCTATGAAAATTACAATAATAGTGAAAATGTGGACTAGCCTCTTATCTATCTATAACTAAGGATTGGAGGTGTGACTCATCATGCAACTTGCCACATCAGTACATCCACTGAGAAGTGTCCAAAATTTGACTTTTTAAAGATTCGACTGAAACTTAATCATCGTATCCCTAGTACTTCAACAAAAAAATATCATTTGTTACTTGTAGAATATCATTTTTATTTAAAATAAAACTTATATGCAACTTAAATTGACCAAATAATTATTGTTAACCATACATCTTTGTTATCTCTAGCTTTTATATTCAACACAAATGGGCCAATAGTTGAACACATAAAAATTGTTTATTGTTATAAAACAACAAATAATTATTTGAAATACAACTTATATTAAACATAAATGGACCAATAGTTGAACACTAAATTCTTTTGAAAATCCTTCACATTTATTGAAAAATTACATGATATCTTTTGTGCTCACCTTTTATATTTGTGATAGGACAAACTATTAATATGAAATAATTCAATGCTTGTATATTTCTACTCCAATAGGGGTGATCCCACAATACTGGTTTACAATTTTTGGCCAAACTCGACATTGAACTAATTTTTTCTAGCTAAATCTTCACTTTCAGACACCTATAGTGGCTAAACCGTGAGGAACTTGAAGATGATGCAAACTAGTCATTTGTGACATTTTTTCTGTAGATTCTAAATATATTTTTTTCAAAAATTTTGGAATCAGATTGCACTTCTTTTTCCATCTCCTTTCAAAACTAATTTTTTTTAGTAAACACCATTTTTAAGGAGTGACACTCACCCTATAACACATAAATTTTTTCCATGAAGGATAAAATTCTATTATTTTCAAATTTAGATGTGTAACTATGATATCTAGTCCTTCCAATTGGTTTCATAGTGTTTATTGAATATTTTTCCTTAATCAAGTATTGAATTCAAACTAATTATAATTCAAACATAGACAGACTATATAACGCATAAATTTTTTTGTATATATTGAAATTCAAGTTTTTTTTATTGGATCAAGGAATTCAATATCTAGTGCACTCATTTTTTCAAAAAAGAAAATTGATAATCTTCTATTTTTCCACATGTGCAAAATAGAGAGCTTGATTTTCGGTGAAAAACCTACATTCACAAGAAATAAAAAATAAATATAATAATCAAATTAAATTTAATTAAAATTATACTTTTTTGAAAGCTTATAATAAGGACTACATACTTACAAAAAATAAATTTTAAATGAATTCATTTGATCCCCCAAAAGGTAAATCAAAAGTGGTTTTTTATCAGCATTTTGATTGGTATAAAGGGGACTCTATTATAGGTATGGTTCAAAACTAGTAGGGTTCTATCCAAGGGGGCTTGGTCTAAGGTGCTTTGATCAAACCCTCTTCAATTGGAATCCTTTAAATGAAACTTTTCAAGGCTTAAATCATTATATTTTCTAAAAATATGTGATTTTAGCAAAAATCAGGATCTCCTAGAAAGTGTAAACCACTATTGTGGTAGCACCCATAGTTGTACACATAAGAACAATATTTTTTCACTATGATAACAATACTTGTTTAAATGAGTGTCTTGTTTTATCAAATGAGCATTTAATTTTATAAATGACACACTTATAGTGGATAGTTATGATATATTATTTGAGAGAAAATATTTATTTCACTTATTCATGAATGTATTTATGTTTTTTTACTTGAGGATTATAAGTTTTGAATTGAAAAAATATTGGTCCCATAATGTCAAATATTTGGCAATATTTTGATTAATATGTGAACTGAATATATACAAGATATAATATTAATTCATTCTAGCAATAATATGAATAATCACAATTGAATGCACGACTATTGGACCCTACACAACTAGTGGCCTCTCTCATCTAATTAATTTCTAACATAATTCAAATTAAAAAAATTTCCTTCACGTGGACACCATCAGACCTTGATAAATTGCATTAAATTTTTCAACTTAATACATAATATAACTAGCCGTTTCGTGTAGTAACACACAACGTTGAGCTAATAGGTAGAGCGGAATGGGAAATGGAAGCGACATGTAGACGGTGAGGATGAAACAAGATTAGAACATCAATTTCACCATTGGGAACAGTAACTAACAAAGGCATGTGCAAAGCATGAGATATGTCATAGCAGATGCAAACAACATAGTTACATACTGATACATTGTATGTAGCAGTGGACAATGTATTTCACCTATGTGTAGATATGTATGTATGCTATAGTAGATACAAACACAATTGATACATAGTGGTGCATACTTGTTGCATGGAACATTCCACAAAAAGGAATGCAACAAAAAATATAGTATTTTGTGGCAACACCTTACAGAAGATTGAAACAATACAGTGCTTTCAACATGTTGTTTGAAAATGAAACAATATAGCCCAAGGAAGAGAACAACAATCAACAATTCCTTATAGAAAGAAAGATAAACTATATAAAAATAACTATTTTATTGCATTGTAGGCATATGCAGAAAATAGAAGCCATAAATGAAGAATATTTGTTTTAGTAACAATTTTCACAAAAGAGCAAGATTCACAGTAACAAACCTATGGAAAAATGTAGACTGTTCAAGAGCACCAAATTGAAAATGCAACAATATATTCACATAAATTGTATAACATTAACTATTTTACTCCATTGCAACCATAGCCACAAAACAAAAGCCATAAATCAAACAGTATCAGTTTCAACAGCAAATGAGATGGAAAAACCCACAAAAGTAAAAAATTTGCAGCGATAAAGCCATGTAAAAGTTGTATTGTAAGTGTTATATGGAACATTGATGCGACCAAAGGTAATGCAATTATTTAAAAGCTTAGAATGTAATTGAAATGTCAAATAAGTGTATTTGCATGAGCAATGTGGAACCTTAAGAATAAAGAGATAATTGCATCCACACAATCTTGTTGAAGATTGATACAAAAATTTGAAACTATATATTTTTATTTTATTTCTAATCATTCTCAAGGGTCATTTACGAAACATTACTTCCTCAAAATACCCATAATGTAATTTGAATACTGAACTTGTGGTGAGGCTGACCTCATAGAAGATCTAATGTTGCGAAAAGGTCCATAGTACTAATGAATATAAGCCGAGATAAAAGATCATTCACTAGAACAATACTATCTTATGTGAAACAACATTTGTTTGTTTTGAATGTGGTCTGCAAAAAAACAAAAGGAAATGTGAAGTTTAGTGCAATGAATATGTGTAGTTGGTAGACAATATGTAAAGCAAGGAAAATAAAGAGTTCTATAATTTATAACAAATAGTATGCAATGCATGTCCAACAAAAGGCATTAAATAAATAAGATGTAGGCATACCTTGTGGGTGCAATGAGATATAGCATGAACAAAAGAAAAGAAGGCTTACTCTCCACCCCACCATATTGGGTCATGTAGCTGCATGGACTATCGCTAAACCCCCGAGCAAGAACATACATTTCCAACCACTATGATCAATGGTGAAACCAATGTTTCAGAACTTGATAATTTTTGCTTAATATATGTTGTTTCTGGATATTTGATTATGTGTGAGTTTTTCCATCCACAAACAAAAACATAATCAAACATCCAGTAACAACAAATCTAAAGCATTATGGATTGTGGAAATGTCATAGCATTAACCTAGAAATTTTATTTAGTTGCAATTAGTCTTTTGCATTTTGAGAAATATATATATAGTTGTATTGTTTATGACAAACAATTTGACATGTAGTTGTGAAATAAGAGAGGGAATAAAGAACATCTATCCCTACCATCTATCTAAATAGAATGTAGTTGTAGTTTGTAGACCATGCCAAACATGTGATTACAAAGCTATTTAGTATTGCAGAGATGTGTATCTATACTTCAGAATGTACATTTGCAATCTAAAATGGTTTCAATGAAATAAAGTTAGACACAAGGAAAATTTGAAGTTCAGTGCAACAAACATGTGTCATTAACAGACAATATCTAAATGAGGAAATATAAACAGCTCTATAGTTTATAACAAATAATATCTAATGTATCTGCAATAGAAGAGATCATATAAAAAAGATGCGGCCATACCTTTTGCAGAGAGAAAGAGACAATACTTGGAGAATTATGCCTTCCATATAATTATCTTCTAGAACTTGACAATTTTGTTGAGCTGAAATCAATGTTATCCATTTTTAAAAATATATACAGTTGTAGCATTTGTGACAAAGAATTTCAAATGTAGTTGTGAAAGAAGAGATGGAAAGAATGAAATATAGCCTTACCTTGTATACAAATGGAATATAGTTGCAACTTGGACACCATGGAAAACTTGTGAGCATGAAGCTATTAAGAATTGTCAAGATCTATAGTTACAGCTGAAAATGTTTGCAATCTAAATCTATTGGAACCTAATATAGTTAAAACAAATTTTTCAAGGGTGATAGCACTGGAAGCAACATTATTGGGTAAAGGAGAGGAAGGTATTGAGAGAAAAAATAAATATAGATAATATTTTGGTCAAGTGAGGAACACAAAGGAATCAACATTTGTTGTTGGAGGCAAGGGGAAACACAAGGCAATAGTTGAATAGAAACTTCTCTTAGCAATCACTGTAGAAGTAAAACCTTGGCTATCTTGGTAGGAGTGATTGCAACTGCACTATGGAGTGAAGAAGAAAGAAGGAAAATTAGGAATGGGGGGAATTGTAAAAGCATTTAAATGAAAAGGAAAAGGAGAAGTGGTATAGTTACTGTAAAGAACAAAAACATTTCATCATGATAGAAATGCAGACAATTGTTGGAGGTGATCCTCTTCTTTGATTCAAAGTGCATTGTATTTGTTGGAATGTAATATATAGTATCTATCAAAAGAGAAAGGTGGATCTATGCATATTCCTGCTATTGATTTAACACAAGAGAGGTTTGTGAATGTTAGTCCTTTCCTTTATTTAGTTCTAATATCTATTGTAGCTCTCTCTAATGTCAAGCCTTAAGATTTATGTATTGTTATCACCCAAGCCATTGTCAAGGGGAGCTTCCTTCAGCTGTCCCGTGTGATTGGGGGAATCGGGTTGACTCTTGGATTGTCTTGATCCCTTGCTAGGCCAATGTAGCTTTAGAAGTCGAAAACAACATACTCAAGAAATTGAGGTGGTTTAACACCCCTATCATATACAATAGCCTTCACTAAACTAGATGATCCATTAACCAAGCCAACTGCCACCCACAAATTTGTTGTCAAAATTACTTGTTGGCCAATTGTAAGCAAGATATCTACTTGAAGTTGTTCATCATCACCATAATCAAGTGTGTTTTGTTGAGAACTTTTAGCAGAACTAATTAAAATTGGAACATTTAACTATTGAAGTATTTTCCTATTGTGCAAAGCAACCAACCTATTTGTTGGGAATAAGTGGATAGCCTCATCAAACTCTTGGTTTTTCTTAGCTAAAATCATGGATTTTGTTTGCTTCATAAGAATTTTCTAGTTAAACTAGGATGTTTGACAATTTCTAATATTCAAAAGGAGTGTACAAAATTGTTGTTATGTATCAGATTGTCCATGCTAATGAAAGACAATTTCAAGTGTGACAACGATATTAAAAGTGTGCCAAAGAGCCAATGCTATGGAGTGGGAAGCATAGATAGGCTTGTACAAAATAGGAGGTAGTTGTGCCAAGTCACCCATGAGTATAATAGAGACACCACCAAATGGTTGCATATGTCTAGAAGGGAATGCTTGCCACAATCAACTATCTATTTTAAGCAACAACTTGGGCCCCAAGAAGCTCATTTCATCAATTAAGATGTACTTAATATGTTTGAAGTCCTCTTGAAATATGGTTAATGGTTGTACTTTTAATGGATTCATATCTCTAATTGGTATCTAGAGAGTTGTATGCACTATGGAGGCGTGAATATTGTAAGCAGCCACCCTCGTTGGTGCCAAAGAAAGCAAAGGATTCATTCTTTGATTCAGCGATGTATTTATTGCTCTCAGGATCTTATCGATAAGGAATGATTTACCAGTTCTAGTAGTTCCTTCAATGATCATTTGCAATGGTGATGATGAAGATGGGTCAATATGGTGTTGTTCAATAATATTGAAAGCAAGTTTTTTCTTAGAGATAGCTGATGACAAAGTCTAGGCATTACCAACAAGCAAAGAGTGTCTTCAGTTATATGCAATTTAGTTGTTGAAATAAACTATTTGACAATGTTATCCAAATTCTTTGGAACATTGTGTGTGTCCCACTTGTGATGTAGATCAAAGTCTCATCTACCCAATAGTTGTAGTTGGTCAAAATAAACATTGTTTGTAGCACCAAGCTGAGAAAGTAACTCCCATTCATATTCATCTACGGGAGGCAAAGATTGTGCACTACCAATATCACTATCACCATCCTCTTCATCAGTAGGGGAGCAATAACTCTATTGACAGCCAAGCGTCATAGCCAGTAGCATAAAATAGCCTCCAATTCTATGTTATGCTTTATCTCGTGAGGCTTATGTATTCCTTGACATTCTAGAAAGGCTTGTATAGTAGCAATTCTGATCAACAAAATGTTTCAAAGAAATCACTTTTCTCCAAGGGGCGGTTTTGAAAAGTGGGTAAACAATGATAATAGTAGGTTGTGGTCGGGCATGCCAGGTTGCACCTTTGCAATTTTTTTGATATGTATACAGTTGTGCAGATTGAATAAGGGATATTGTCTCCATTTTAGTTGGTCTTTTTATGTAGGAATGAATATAACCACTTGCAAGCTCATCACCAGTATCAACTATTTTCAAACAGTGAAATGTTTGCTTGCTAACATTCAAAGGAAGGAAAATCCAGCTTGAGATGACAAGGGGCAACCTTTGTAGCATATGGCATGTTTCTTGTGCACTAATGTCACAATCTGCAACCAAGTTCATCATCAAATTTTGTTAGGAAAGAAACACTTTATCCCCAAATGAATTTACATTTGCAAGCCTCTGCAAGATATCAATATAGCTTTCAGATTTTTTTCAAACTTTGATGCATATTTGGAAATGTAGTTTAGCATAATTTGTCTAGACAAGACTAGTTGGAAATCAACATTTTCTCACCAAATTTCTTGGCATCTCAGGGTTGTGGATATTAACACACTCATCATTTCTTGTTGGCTTATATGATTTTTTCAATTCACTATCAATTACCAATGTCGATGATGGTTGTGTATTCCATGGAGATTTGTAGCGACATTGTAATTGGTGGCCTTTTTTCCTAAGACAAGTGAATTGAGTACACTTGGTATGCCTTTGCACCATGTTCAATAGTTGTTCATAATCCACCATTGGATCCATGCAATATATTTGCATAGTATTAAGCAAGCACGGGTCCTCCAAAGGTGAGTGGTGGACTCTTGATATTAGCTAATCTGGGGAACAAAGGTTCCATGTTGAAATATAGTGATCAAAGAAGTTTTTTTCCTATTGAAGCTCATGTGGGTTGGACTAATCAAGTATTTCCATATTTGGGGCACTTGGTAGCCACAAGAAACCATGGACATGTGTTGATCCATGATGTTTCCACTCATACCTATACCAGTAGTCCTTTCTGTGGAAAAGCCTCTCAATAACCTCTTCATGGAAAATGGTGAATCACAAGTACATGTACAAGATTGTTATGTGTGGGTTCTATACAAAATTCTCTATGAAGCATCTTTGGGAGTATGGCATATGCAACTGGGCATGAGGATCAATTACCCTATGCAAATCAGACCATTTTGTGTCTGTGGAGCTCAAAGTGAAGAAAAGAGTTGTTGTACAAAGCTAGTGGACAATTGCCACAAGATCTTGATGAAACTTGCCCCAATATGAGTGTGTTCCTCATAGAGATGCACTAAATCAAACAATTTGGTTTGCTATCTAGATGTTTGATGTCTCCCAAAGTAATTGTCACAAAGCAACAATAGACTTTGGTATCCTTTCCTCCAAGTTTGTTTTCATAGAAACTAAAGCTAATTGTTGGCTTCGATGTCTCATTATCAAATTATAAAGGTAATATCTAAATATGGCATGCCTCCCAAATCTATTATCATGGTCTCTCATCAAGTGCAATGCATATTCATGTAAGTGGATCTATATGGTTCTCAATTGTAGGGGCATTTTCGCGCTAGTGGGGAATAAGATTGGAAAAGCCATGCTTAATAACCCTTTTGTATTATATTTATTTATAGGGCTAGAATTTATCTCAAGCCAAGGAAAATTATTTTGACGAATGTCTTTAATTTGTAAGGAATCTCTAATTTCCTACAATTCTCAAGGAGGGTTGGGCATTGGTAGAATAAATGATGATGAATCCTCAATCTTGGCTTCCTCATTAATAGCACTTTCTGGAGTAGCCATTAGTTTAGTTGTGTTATGTGTCAGTTCTTTCATTGTGCCAAGAAGATTAGAGATGTTAGTACTTATAGTAGGAAAAAAATTTAAAGCATCACAATCTATTGCAAAATCACTATAGTATGGGTCATTCTCAATTTTGTATATTAATGCAGCCATGATATTATGTTTTTCAACATAGCAATCATAGTTTATCCCTTGAATTCCAATTCTTCACACAATCACCACTTCAATATCATGTAGACAATGTAGTAATAAAGTTGCAATGGTCATGATGTCTTGAGGGAAGCTCATAGTATGGCCACTATATTTGTATTAGCCTCCTCTAGCATGGGTTACATGCAAAATTGGAGCAACTCTAGCTATAAGCATTTCTTCAACTTGAGTAAGCTTTGCATGGATGGGTGGTTGTGGGCCTGGATCCATCTTGTCCATTAAACTAAATCTATGGACACCCTTTTCAGAAGAATAATACAAAAACATGGTGTATGCATTGGATGCTTGAGCTCTCATGTAGGTGTAGCTTTCCTTGTGAACATACAAATTTTCAAATCAGACAAAGCATTGATGCACCGACAGAAGGACTACATTGCAACATGAAAAATTCCACCAAACATGATGCTTGAGTGGTGGGTGGTTGATGATGTGGATGGAAAGCCATGCTCAGCAAGGATTTGTGGTGGTGTACAACTAGGTATTGTGGAGGCAGCTTCATTGTGATGGTTGTGTAGGAGTTGGAAAGGGATGGGGGTTGCGAGGGTATAGTAGTTAGCAAGTTCTGCCAGCGAGATTAGTTGCAATTATGGTGTGCTTATTTGGACATGCAGGGCCAAGCTAGGTCGGTCTACAATGCCTCTTTCCTGCAAGTACTTGGCTCACCAACTTGTGCAAATCTGGTCTCTATGGCGCACATAATAAAGTTGGTTTCTTTGGCATTTTACTATCTTTTTATGATCCACACTTGATGCAACATTGGAACCTGAACAAGGTTGAGGACCCTACAATAATATTATTAAGAAAACAATAAAATGATTTTAGACACTAACTTAAAGGGAAATGGCATAAGTAAAGGGGTCAAGCTAATTGAATACACAACAAACTAGCCAAAGGTAGATAGCAAAACTCAATAAGGCCCTATGGAAAATAATATAAAGTGTATAAAATTAACTATTTTACTGTGTTCCAACCATTAACACAAAACAAAAACCATAAATGAAACAATATTGGTTTCAACAGTGGCCTAGATGGAAAACTCATAAAACAAAAGAATCCACAATAATAAATTCATGCGAAAAGAAAGGAAAACCCACACACAACAATTATTTTTTCAACAATGTCTTATGGAAAACAACCAAAACATACATATATGTATATGTATATGTAAATGTATCTATCCATATGCAATTTTTTTAAAAGTGCTTCCAAACTCCAACTAAAAGAGCAATAATGCAACCAATGAACAAATAGGAAATACAAAATGAAACAGACCAAAGGAATGACTGCTCTCCACCCCACCATAGTGGGTCATGGAGCCTTGTGAAAGAAATCTCAATGGAGAAGTGGCTAATTCAAAAGAAAATGCATCAATTGCAATACTGAACTTGTTTCTCAATAGAAACTACTAGTAATACTATGCATTGAAGAGACTTCTTTTCAACAAAGCATTTTTAGTGTTAAACCATGTTGCATATACTAGTAATTTGTCAAGTGTAATGATACATAATTTAATACTTAAATTCTCTTCTAAAAAAGAAGTCTCCTCAATTGTATGACCTCCAGTGTGTCTACAAATTTCTGGTTTATGATCAATGGTGAAACCAATGTTGCTTATTACGCCCAATATAGAACCTGTTGTGCATGTTATAAACACATGCCCCGTCATAGGCAGGACCCCCTTTTACTCCCCGACAGTATTTTGTCTCTATTTTGTTTTGTGTGCCCTATTTCAAGCCCAATTATCAAGTGTGCCTTCAAACGATCAACCCTAAAAATCAAATCTACCCATTAGTATTCAAATCTACGGAGAAATGAGGTCCACCGTCCCTTTTTTTGCCTTTTGTCTTGTTTTTGCTATTTTGGAACATCCGCGGGCCCCGTCGCTTCCGTTTCCTCAATTTTGACTTTGGGGGAAACATTTTTTGGATCGGGGATGTCTTTGAAGTGCGTAAATGAAATGCCAAGGTTTCATCAATGTTCCGTTAAGTTTTGATGGTTTCGTAACTTTCCCTCTGGAATTATCTTCCTCGGCTATTTGGAAACATCCGCGAACCCCCGTTGCTCCCGTTTCCACAATTTTG
>VDFB02126716.1:0-11525 GCA_007258455.2 Sequoia sempervirens | reverse complement strand
TTTATTCCATGCTAATCAGCTCCCACAAGTTGGAAGGTTGGTAGCGAAAGAGTCAGTTTCCCCAAGCACTTCCATGTGTCCTCTGGTAACACATTCACTCCCGATCCCTCATCTACAATTGTGGTCATCCTGAAATCTCCATATGTACTATGGTTGGTTCTTTCTTGTGTTGAACACTAATATCCTCGAACCAATGATTTGTTCTCCTTCTGGTGGTGGAGGTTTGTCATGTCCCCGTTTTAGCTGACACTGTTTGTCGAGGAGTTAGCCTATTATTTCGATCCTCGTAGGCTGACAGGGTGTGCAGAGGATCATCTGGGGCAGTTGCTCAGTGTTTGGTAGCTCCAGTTTTGCAGTTGTGTCAGGTTGGGCCTTCGCAGAATCTTCCAGAGAGCTTTTTCAGGAACTTTCTATTTTTAGAAAGTTAGGTCAGGCGGAAGCGGCTATTTTGGGCAGGGCACCTGGTTCAACCATTCAGCTCAGAGTCGACCCAGTTCAGCAGTTTGATGTTTAGACGGAGGAATAAGGAGTATTTAATGCATTATTAAATATTTAATAATTTGACTTTATATTAAAGTCACTTTATTGAAATATTAAAATATTTAATTAATTTGGCCTGTTATAAAGTATTTATTATACTTTATAATAAAGTATTAATTTTTGACTTAATGAATTTTTATTATTCATTAAAATAAGCGCCAATTATTAAATAGATTTCTCCTAAGTCTTAAAAGGACGAATTTAATCATTTTATTAAATGATTATTAAAAAAGAGCATTGGGTCGAATTTTAAAGAAGAGGATATATTTATTCAATGAAAGGCAAATTGAACCATTATGATATGATATTCTAATTTGTCTTTTGCTCTGAGCATTGGAGTTTGCAAACCCTAGGGTTTCTGGCAGACGATCGTTTCTGGAGAACGAAAACTCTTCAGAGATCAGGCAGACTGAGGCTGTGCAATACCAGCTGAAGCTTGCACTTGGTGATTTCACACAGAGATCACAGTTTGCGTTTACTGAGCTATTCATTCCGAGATTCACAGAGAATAAACATCTACCAGCAGAGGCGAATCTTTCAGTGGTTATTTACCTGAGATCTGGCACACATTTCAAGAAACCGTACCATATACTTACGCTGTCAGAGGGTCAGATTCTTTCCTGTACTGCCAGTCGACCTTCTCATTACCAGTCGCGGAAACCATCGAATTTAACTTAGCAAACCAGCCAGTGCCTTGCGTTCAAGCAAGGGTTCAACATCAATTACAAAGGGACTGAGATTCATCATCCTTTCTTTAGTCGCATCGCTCTCATCATTCTTTGGCTACCGCAAGAAGGGAAATCAGTTTTGATAATAAATCAGATTTTCATTTATATTGCTATTTTGTCTTGTAAGTGCTCCTCGACAATGAAATAAATGATAATGCCTTGGCATTCTCGAAAGCATTCTATGTATTACAAATGCACATGTGATTTTTTATGAATTTAATTGTAATTATTGAGAAAAATCGCGAGCTTACATTTTGTTTGTAAACCCTAAAACACAAAACCGGTAAAAATTTGTAAAAACAACACAAAACAATTAGGGGTTTCAATTTGAGAACCACCCGGTTCTCGATATAATGTGAGCACGATCTCCCCGCCATCCCGCGGCTTTTTCGCCAGTTTTTCCGTAATACAAGCAGGATTTTAGCGCTTTTTCATGAACAGAGATACCATTCACTACATTAAAGGTGTAGGGACAGGCAAAGACGAGGATTGGACAGGCCCACCTATCCCTGAAGGTCAGACTATATCAGGAGTACTTGGTATTCACAGATCCAGTTCTGACGGCAGTGAAAACAGTGTTGCAACCCTAATGGCAGAACGTGAGACTTCCTCAGAGACTCGCAGGGATCCAGGGAAGGCGCATGCAGAGGGTGATATTACCGAGGAGGAGTTTAGACGGATACATGATAATATGATGGACATGATGTCTCAGTTGATGGGTACCATTAGGCAGTACACACCCACACAGCCTCATTACATACAGATTGGTCAGACGAGCGGGACTGCACCAGTGGATCAGCCATTAGCATCAGCACCTCGACAGCCGTCTCTGATCTATCAGGAGCGTAGGCCAGGTCAGCCTACTTTCTTACCTAGGGAGACTCCACCACAGACTCCAGGGGCAGAGCATCAGGGGCAGCATCAGGAGTTTCAGCCACACAATGGCATGTCCGTGGCAGACTTGACGAGATTTCATGGTGAGTACATGTCACTAGCACCTGAGATCCGGAAGGCACTTACATTTCATGAGTTTATAGATGTTTATAAACCCAGGGGAGGAGGCAGATTTGACCGCAGACCCCCACAGTATCAGCAGCCGCAGCCACAGGTGAACAGGGATTTGCAGTATGCGGTGAGCAAGATTACATTGCCATATTTTGACGGGTCTGAAAAGACATCAGCGAGGTCTTGGGTCCAGAAATTGGACAATTACTTGTCACTTAGGCCTATGCAGGAGGATGAGGCAATTAAATTTGCTACTTTACATCTTGACGGAGTAGCACATGATTGGTGGCACCACGGCATGTATACACTAGGCCATCATGCGGTCAATACCTATCAAGAGTTCACCAGCAGACTGATAGAGAGATTTGATAAGAAGGATCCGGAACTGTATTTCAGAGAGTTGGCTCAGCTCAGACAGACAGGTAGCCTGGATTCATACATTGGCGAGTTTCAGAGAGTGGCAGTCATGGTGACAGGGATTTCCGAACGGAGACTCATTATACTCTTCGTTGAGGGATTGACAGAGCCTATGAGAGGTTGGGTCAAGGCGTTTGATCCTACTACTCTTCAGGAGGCGATGCAGAAGGCAAGGAGTATGGAGCTTGCTGCTCCGAAGAAACAATTTCAGCCTAAAACAAATAACTTGCCTATTGAGGAGAGTCATACACCAGTTGCAGAACCCAAAAGGAAACCAGTTGCGAGAATTGATGATGCAACTCGGGAGGAATGCAGGAAGAAACAACTTTGTTATTGGTGCAAAGCACCCTACAGCAAGGAGCATGATTGTCCTTTGAGACCGAAGGGCAGAGCCAACCGCGCCATGTGGGTTTACTATGATGATGACGAGTCTGATGATTCAGACCAGCAGGTTGTTTCAGAACATGCAGAGGCCGGGAATGCCTCTACGGAGTTTGGGCCCGATGCCAACTTATCCCCGTTGGTATTATCTACTAGTGTACGGGATGACTCATTCAAGTTCAGGGGATTAGTGGAAGGACAGCGATGTATTGCTATGCTCGACACTGGAGCCACACACAATTTCATTGATGAGAGCTTCGTCAGCAGATGTAGACTCCAGACAGAGGATTTCGCTGGATTCAGAGTTCGGGTGGCAGATGGATATACACTCACTTGCACTCGACGGATTTGTAATCTCACTCTCATGCTGAATGATTATGAGTTGCAGGCAGACTTTTATGTAGTCAACCTGGGTGGGATGGATTTAGTGTTGGGTATGAGATGGCTGCAGGACATCAGTGTGTTCACCCTCAACTTGCCTAAAATGGAGATGAGATTTGAGGTACAGGGCAAGAAATATGTGTTGAGGGGTATTACAGATGGCAGCCTTCGTTCTATCTCTCTCGTTAGTGGGAAGAGCGAGAAGGTAGAGGAGGATTTTGTGCAGACCAGGCATGGTTATGCTCAGTACCCCAGGGGTTCTGAGGCAGTCGTTTGGGATCAGCCTAGTGGTTTGGTTCCGTTTGTGACCAATCCATTGTTTGAGACAGATGTTATATCTACATACGACAATCCGCTCTTTGAGTTTGATATGGGTAACCCACCTGATCCTGGTCTTGAGCAGAGTGATGATAGCGTTTGGGATCCTACTTGTGCACTGGGATTTCAGACTCAGCTCACGGAGGAGTATCACAGTGTGTATATGGTGCAGAGTGCATATAGCTTCGTGATCAATCCGCATGTACACGATTTGTTTCAGGTGCACAGTTTTGGTATGCACGTGCTTGATATGTTGGATGACAGTATATCTCGTGCAGTTTTAGGGGGTAAGTGTTGCTTGCAGTTTGACTTGCCTCCTTTTGAGTTTCTTGATCCTATGCCGGACCGTACTGAGGTTAATAGGGAATGGTATTCCGTTCTTGCTGATCAGTTGTGGGAGTTACCGGAGTCAGTTGTTGCCAGCAGGAACATTGTTCGGTACTATCCTTGGGATCCAGGTGGTGCAGTGCAGCTGTATTTGCAGAGATTGCTTGAGGACAAGCAATTTCAGGGAGGGCGGACTGTCATGTCCCCGTTTTAGCTGACACTGTTTGTCGAGGAGTTAGCCTATTATTTCAATCCTCGTAGGCTGACAGGGTGTGCAGAGGATCATCTGGGGCAGTTGCTCAGTGTTTGGTAGCTCCAGTTTTGCAGTTGTGCCAGGTTGGGCCTTCGCAGAATCTTCCAGAGAGCTTTTTCAGGAACTTTCTATTTTTAGAAAGTTAGGTCAGGCGGAAGCGGCTATTTTGGGCAGGGCACCTGGTTCAACCATTCAGCTCAGAGTCGACCCAGTTCAGCAGTTTGATGTTCAGACGGAGGAATAAGGAGTATTTAATGCATTATTAAATATTTAATAATTTGACTTTATATTAAAGTCACTTTATCGAAATATTAAAATATTTAATTAATTTGGCCTGTTATAAAGTATTTATTATACTTTATAATAAAGTATTTATTATACTTTATAATAAAGTATTAATTTTTGACTTAATGAATATTTATTATTCATTAAAATAAGCGCCAATTATTAAATAGATTTCTCCTAAGTCTTAAAAGGACGAATTTAATCATTTTATTAAATGATTATTAAAAAAGAGCATTGGGTCGAATTTTAAAGAAGAGGATATATTTATTCAATGAAAGGCAAATCGAACTATTATGATATGATATTCAAATTTGTCTTTTGCTCTGAGCATTGGAGTTTGCAAACCCTAGGGTTTCTGGCAGACGATCGTTTCTGGAGAACGAAAACTCTTCAGAGATCAGGCAGACTGAGGCTGTGCAATACCAGCTGAAGCTTGCACTTGGTGATTTCACACAGAGATCACAGTTTGCGTTTACTGAGCTATTCATTCCGAGATTCACAGAGAATAAACATCTACCAGCAGAGGCGAATCTTTCAGTGGTTATTTACCTGAGATCTGGCACACATTTCAAGAAACCGTACCATATTCTTGCTGCTGCTGTAGGCCGTACTTTTTTGTACCAGCAGGCCGTACCTTCTCAGTAGTCAGTGGAAACCATCAGAATTTAACTTCTAGCAACCAGTTGGGGTGCGCCTTGGGTGTTCAGTGGTTCAGCATCAATTACAGTGACCAGAGATTCATCCTTTCTTTTAGTCGTACTGTTCTCATCATTCTTTTGGTGGCTGCAAGAAGGAAATCAGGTTTTGATAATAAATCTGTATTTTCATTTATATATTGCTATTTGTCTTTGTAAGTGCTCTGGACAATGAAATAAATGATACGCCTTGGCATTCTGAGCATTTCCTATGTATTACAATGCACATGTGATTTTTTATGAATTTAATTGTAATTATTGAGAAAATCGCAGCTTACATTTTGCTTGTAAAACCCTCAAAAACACAAAAACTGAAAATTTGCAAAAACAACACAAAAACAATTAGGGTTTCAATTTGAGAACCACCAGGGTTCTGACAAGGTTCTATTTTTATATCTTCATTCCTGCCTTCTTTTTCTTTATTCTAGCCATTGCCTATGGTACTAGCCATTGCCACTCGTACTTGTGGTATGCTCTGAAAGAGGTCTACCATTTGTATGGGTATGGTGGTTTGCAATACTTATAATATTTTTGTTTGACTTAGGCCTTGTAGAGGGACTGGCTGTTTCATTAGAACCCCTTCGTTCCTTTGCGATCACATTTTCTACTTCTACCCTTGCTTCTCGAAGTCTCTCTTTCTTCATATGAGGGTTTCGGTATATACCGCCTTCTTAGCTTTTGCTCAGGTGATTGCCAAGACTGCTTTGTCTTGTTCTTTCACATACAACATATTATGCTTCCCTTTTGTTTGGGTAGTCTGTATCCTCATGGTCATCTAGTCCACACCATTTGCACAACATTCTAGCCTTGTTTTGGTCACTCTAGCATTCTCTAGCAAAATGTCCCCACTCGTTGCATTTTCAACATGGTATCATCGGTCTACCCTTAGCATCATATTAAATTTTGCTTCTTGTGCCATTATTATTGTTTCCCCGTCTATTACAGTATCTACTAGGAGATGGATTAGTATTATTATTTAGTGGTTTTGGTGGTGTGGTTGGTGGCGTTGATTTTTCCCCCTGAGTGAAGAGCACTTGTGTGCTTCTTGTCTTGAGGTTGTGTGGGCATTCCTTGATGGAATGTTCCATCACTTCGTATATGTCAGAGAATAACTTCTTGGGGCAATTTGCTTTAGTGTGGCGCTCGTTCTTGCATTCCATACACCATAGTTCTTTGTTTTCTTTGGTGACCTCTTTCTCTGCTTTCAACTCTTTTGTCATTCGCATCATGTCCCTCCTCAGAGCTTGTACTGTTTTGGATTCATTGGTGCTGCTTTCCTCCTAACTATCTTCTTCGTTTTTTTTTCTCTTCTCTCGGGAGGATGTCTTGTTCTCACTCTCGATTGTAAGCATTGGCATAGGAGGAGGGTGGTACGACTTTCATTTTTTCCCTTAATGAAGGGATTAACCCTTCAATAAACCACCTCTTTTTCAATCCATCTATCGGCTGGTTTTCCAACTTCACCAATAGTTCTTTGAGCCTACAACTGTAAGCTCATACATTTTCATGCTTTCTTTGTTTGGTATTGTAGATCTTTGCTACAATTTCGTTATTGTCTCTTACGGGTTTGCATTCCTCTTGGAATGCTTTTTTCAATGCATCCTATGTAGCTTTGTGAGCTATGTCCAATTCTATATACTAGTCTATGGCTATGCCTCTAAGAGTTGTTGGAAATGCCCTTAGCCAATAGGTTGTCATCCTGGCCATTTGCTATCCAGATTGTCTCGCATGTCTTGCAATGCCTCACATGATCCTCCAACCCATTCCCTATGAATTTTGGAAGTTTTTGCCTTAATACATTTAGACTTGTTGGGGGAGTCACCATCTTGCTTCCCAGTTATGCCCTTTGTGATGATAACTTGAATGGAGAGTCTTTATTCGTACATTTCTGTGCTTTCCTTGCACTCATAGACACCTCAAAATCCTTCACTTGTCCCTCTCCAGCGTTTGTCACTCTCAAGTTGCCTTCTGAAATATGCCTACCAATTTTTTCCTTTGAATTCTCACAACACAACCAACACTACACCAATTGTTTAGTGTTAGCTTCAACAAAGATAAGCAAATTGAATACACTCGACACCAAGAATGTTCACCAAGATCCTTCAAGAGGTGAGGTGATAGCATATGGCGGAGGTAAATGATCAATAATTGAAAGTAAATTGCAGCTGAATGTAAAGAGGCGGTAAACCAGCCATGAAAGGATTCCACACTTCCACTAATTCAGTGGGGGGAAGAAATTACAAAACAAACTAATTCATCCGCTATGGCAGACATCCACTCATGAGTGGGAATTCACCACTTTTTCAATGGGTAAAGATGAGAGAATTAATTGAGTTCTTTTTCCACATTGGCGGTAAACCATCCAAGGGTTACAAATGTGAGAAATTAAGCACAAGTAAAGCAGTAAAGAATGACGGAAACAGTACTACTGTTTTCAGTCTTACAATATAAAGAATCACTGCAAATTACAAGTGTTTACAATAGAATCAAAGCACAAAGAAGAAGATGATCTCCCACTCTAGAATGCTCTCAATTATTGAAGTAATGAAATGAAATTAAAGACTGAAATAATTCTGATATAATATCTGCAAACTGAAAGTTTGAACCAGCAAACATCAACACACCATAAATGATAAATCTCTTACCACACTTCAAAAACTCGAACCAAACTGAAAGTGCTGCACTTAAAGAGCAAGGTGACCATGATACAATCAATTTCCAACCTTCAAACTCAGCAAATACAACCAGCACGATTTCCAAGGCAATAATGAATGGTATTTCCCTAGGACAGGGTCGACCTCTCTTATAAAATCAGCCACTTAATATTAAATTCTGATATTGCACCAAAAGGGGCACCTCAAGCATACTAATTGAAGGAATCAATACCCATGTGCAAAATAAAATCACCCTTGAAGCTGTATACAAATTCACCATTCAGCCATGTATGAACCAGCAAGCTCAAAAAATGAAAATAACATCAAATTCTCCAACAATGAAGCTCAATGTGCACTTCTGAATGAAGCACACTCTTAATCCACCATCTAGGGAACCATAGTTTCAGGCTTGAAGAATGGAGTCAAATTGCTAAGCTTCCCCTTAGCTAGGTTCTGAATTCAATCCAACAACATTTTGTTATAATTTTCCAAAGATCATAAATGAATGAGCAATGGCCTACTTTTATAGAATTGAAGGTGACTCTTGGCTCTTCAGCTTCCATTTTCTTTCCCTCCAAAAGGGACGCCCATTTTCATTATTGAAATATTTTAATTTTTTTGAAACATTATATTCACCTTTCTAGGTATCCAAGACTTGAGGAGAAATATTTACTTTAGAAATATTTAAATAATCTCTTAATGAGGCGTCCACCCTCAAAAGCCACCTTTTAAAACAATTTTAAGTCATTAATACTAGGCCAAGGGGGCCAATAAGAAATTATAACATTAATGACTTAGAATAAATCATTTTACCCAAAATGAGCCTCAAAACGCTGAAAGCCAAATATGCTCCAAATTGCACTACCTGAAATGGAAACTAAGCTAACTGCTGATGCTATTGCCTAAGATGGCACTTGCCAGAAATAGAATTTACTAAAAATAGTAAATTCTGAAAAGTTGCTCAACACACTTTGCATGTTATATCATTGTGAAGCTCTCTGAAAACCCAAAAAAACCCCACTAGACATGCATCTGAAACTCTAACATACAAGCCATCAGAAATGCATCAAAACCCCTATAAAATAGGAAACCCTAATTTTACCTCTAACGAGCCTACGGGCTTCCGGAAATAGGCTATCAGTCACCGAAGGGCATATAGCTAAAATGGGGACATTAGACCTTCAGGGTCCTTTTTATGCTCCCTTCGTCCTGGTGTTACTGGCTTCGATCTTCCAATATTCGATTCCTCTGTAAGTAGCAGGTCATCAATCTGACATATGGTGTTTTCATACATCTGTATCAGACCATTGGTAAGTTCTCTCTCGCCTTCTCTTTGAATTGACTTTGATGGTATGAATGGTTCTCGATGGCGAGGTTGGTAGTTTCTCCCTCGCCTTCCCTTCGTTTGACGTTGATGGTATGGATGGTTCTCCTACTTGGTCGGCAAGGTCGGTGTACACTTTGTCGGGAAGTGGTAGATCTCGTGCTATTTTTCCCACTTACCCTTCTTGTGCTCACCCTTTGTGTGTTCTCTTGCCGTGAAAGTTTTCCTTTCTTCCCTACTATAGCTTCTGCTTACACTTTAGATTTTACTCTTGGTTGGACTCAGGCTTTCAGTCAGAAACCCTTCACCTTCTTCAATTTCACCCTTAAATCATCTCCTTACATTCTCTTTGTTCCCTTAATCTTAGGGGTCTTCTAATCTTTTTGTCTAGTGATTCATGACCACTTTGTATTCGTTTCTTGTCTTTATTCAAGTTTAAGGGCATTAATTCTTCTGAGTCCCTTAAGTGCATTAGTGTAGTACTAGGATGGTAGTGACCTAAGCAAGCTTATTTGCCATTCTTAAGTGCATTAGTGTAGTACTGGGATGGTTGACTTGTTTGGAAGTCCCAATTTTAGGGTGCATGTCTTTCTAGGGATGACCTAATACTACACAATGGTTCATTTCACAAGTTTTAACCCTAGCTCTTATCCCTTATGAGCATTACTTGACGCAGAGACTGCCAAGTGGACAATAGAAGTTCATGAGAATCACGTTCTTGTGAGTCATTACTCATATGATATATTGGCTATTGTCAATGACTCAAAATAATCCATATAGTTAAACATAAAAGGTGATATTCAACAAAGATGAATTGTAGAAATTGTGTATGCTTAAAAATGAAAGAGCTTTGAGCTTACCAAATGAAAGAGCTTTGAGCTTACCAAATGAAAGATTCATATTGTACAATAATTGTGAAAGGTTTTGCAAATGGGAAGGTAAGTTGGTTTGATTGTAGGAGAAACTCCATTTTTTTTAGTAAAGAGATGGGTAGTGTGATGTCCCCATCCTAGTCAGCGTAGCTGGATATGTGGTTAGCCTATCATCCTGGTCCTCGTAGGCTAACAGATATGTGTAGAGGATCAATTGAGGCAGTTACCCGGTGTTCAGGAGCTTCTTTCTTGCAGTTGTTTCTGGTTAGGCCTTCGTAGAATCCTTCAGAGTGGGTTTTCAGAGACTTTCTGTTTTTAGAAAGTTAGACAGGCGGAAGCTGCTATTTTAGGCAGGGGCACCTAGTTCAGCTGTTTAGCTCAGAGTCGACCCAGTTCATTAGTTTGATGGTCAGATGGAGAAATAACGGAGTATTTAATGATTTATTGAATAATTAATATTTTTGACTTTATATTAAAGTCACTTTATTAATTTATTTAAATATTTAATAAATGGCGTATTATAAAGTATTTATTATACTTTATAATAAAGTGAAAATTAACATAATGAATAAGTAATTATTCATTAATGATGGGGCACCAATTATTAATTATATTTCTCCTAAGTCAAAAGGGGCGTATTTAATCATTTATTTAAATGATTATTAAAAGAGGTTTTGGGTCGAATTTTCAAGAGAAGCTATTTATTCACAGCTAAAGACAAATCGAACTCTTATGTTTTGATTATTCAATTTGTCTTCTTTTTGCTCTGAGCATTGGAGTTTGCAAAACCTAGGGTTTCAGCAGACAAACGATTTTGGAGAACGATACCTCTTCAAGATCTGGCATACTGAGACTGTGAAATATCAGTTGAAGATTGTCGTACTTGGTGACTTCATATAGAAGTTGCAATTGCACTTACAGGATTGATTCAGGGGAAATTTATTAGAGTTATTCATCAGTAGACAGGGGCAACCTCTCAGAGACTATTTCATAGAGATCTGGCATTTCATTATTTGAAGCCGTACTTCATTTATTGCTGCTGTTGCTGGGCCGTATTGTTATACCAGCAAGGCCGTACTTTCTCTTATGAAGAAATCACTTTGGCTTTTCACTTCCAGTCTTTTGCAGTGAGGGCGCCTAGGGTTCTGGGAGTTATTTCTCTGTTTCTGAGCCTGGAGATTAGTATTCTGGAGTTGGCCGTACATTCTTCTCTTATCCCAAGGCGGCTGTAATAAACTAGGTTTTTCATATTAAATATTCTTGCCTTTTTATTCAGAAGTTGAAGTATCAATTTTGTAATCATCCTGAATGATCAATAAATGACCTGGCATCGATATTTGATACA
>VDFB02126715.1:70299-83389 GCA_007258455.2 Sequoia sempervirens | reverse complement strand
AAAATTCCCCCTTGATTATTTGATTGATGTCCATACCTTTTCCAAAGCTATCATTTTGGCACAAGTAGGGGGAAGGTTGTGGAATTTGGCTTTATAGTTGTCAATTGCATTTGTTTGAAAGTTTCTAAAGTCTTTTCAACAAACCCATTTGCAAGGATAACATGATATTATTTAAGTACAAGCTTAAGTTTAAATCTTGCATTTGAAAGTTAAATTGAAATTAAAATTATATGTTTGAGGCAATGCATATAAGACACCCATACAAAATAGTACAAAAGAAAGAGAAAAAATGTAAAGAATGCACTTGTAACCTATACTTGAGAGCATTAAAATTTTGAAAATTTTAATGCTCTCAAGTAGAGGTTACAAGTGCATTCTTTACAAATCAACATTGAATAGGATATATATATATATATATATATATATATATATATATATATATATATATATATATATATATATACGCTCTTTCAAATCAGCATTGAATATTAGAGGATGAACTACATATTAGGATTTTTTCTTTTAATATAAATCAGGTAAAACTTATTCCTTTGAGTAGATGAATAAACTCTATTAATATTTAATAGTGAGGTTGTAAATGAAAAATTATTGTGGTTACAAGATAAAAGAAAATAATACTAATAGGTAATATTTATATTAAGGAATGTCATCTCCAATAACATACTTAACACTAATAATTGGGTTATAATCACATTATGTATCATAAATACAAATATTAACATTGATGAAAATATTATATTATGGATAATAACTATAATAAAACATAATAAATTGAAACTTATTTCATATGAACATGCAAGGGAAATGTTAGTATGTATTATAAATAGTAATATTATTATTTAGAGTAAATTTTAATATTGCAATAATAGTATTTACCATTAATGTTATGAAATGATAATAATGTTGTTATATATTAGTAATATAAGTGTTGCAAGTGTTATTATCCAATATACAGTGCCTAATGTATAACAAAACAAACCATCGCATTAAGAGAAAGCGCTAATAAATATTTCTTTTATTGTTGGTTTTAGGGCATGACCTTGGAGAACCAAATAGTAATGTTGTTAAACATTAAAAATTGTCAATTTTGGAACAAATGACAATGCCATTAATTGGAGTAAATGCTATTTTAAAGTTTAAATTTATATTTTAATTTTAGGGTAAATACTTTTGGTTGAATTTATGAATTAGAAATAGAAATTTTGAAAGGGCCCCACCCTTTTACAAACACCAATAAAGAAATAAAAAATGATCAATCATATTGGCATGGAACAACAACAAGAAAAATATAGTTGTAAGTTAGAAAAATAACATCTAATTAGAAATACTCCACCAATAGTGGCAATGTATCTAATAAAGACGGTCATTTTCCCAAAAACATTAGTAGATCTATCATTTCACAACTTGAATCCAAAATTCTTCAAGGAACTATATCTTATTGTCAACCTTATCCTTTTCCATGAATGAACCTAATTGAGTTTTGTAATGGATTTTCCATCTTTAGTTTCCAAACTTGAGAACAAAGGGAATAAAGGGTTCCTATAATCTTCTAAACTTGAACCTTCTTCATATTTTTAAATTATTAGAAGAAATACCAAGAGGTTAATGTTGTAATTCAAGAGAATGATAGAGGCAATGAACTCCAACTAATACATTTGTAACATGATTCTTGTCTCTACCAATCTCCTCTAATTTTCTCTTGACAAGACCTTCTAAATTAGTCAAGTCTACAAGAGGACCAACCACCCCTCGATTATGCTCAAAGGGAGCCTCAATGAAATCCTAAGGTAAACAAGGCTCCATCTCATCCTTATGCACTTTGTTCAACCTTGCCTTCCTCTAAAATTCCTAAACCTATAAAATACATAGCTATCTACACATGACAACATTGTGAAAACACAAGAAAATCCTATAGCATGACATGTTGAACCCAAAGAACCAAATTCAAAAATAATTTAATCTATAAGTATAAATAGTTTGATAGTAGAAACCTTATACATATAAAAATATGATAAATGTGTGATTATTTTTATTTCCAATCTATAAATTTTTGATGTGCTTGACTATATAATTGAGATGATTCACTCATTTAATGTAATGATAAAAATTTAGTATGTACATGAAAGAAATATTTTCAAGACATCAAGCTACCATTCTACATAACTCACACATGGAAATAAGAATATTATTTTATTTTAACTAAAGAAATAGTGTGTACTCTATCTTGAAAATTACTAATTAATTTTGAATTATATACTTATAATTTAAAATAAGAGCATCCTTTGTAACATGGAATAGATAGTTTAATTAATGAAATAAAATATGTTTTTATATTAAGAAAAATTTACAAATATATGGAACTCATACATTGAGAAATTGACTAAGATGTAACTCTATATGAGAATTAAGATGCTTGAATAATTTATATACCTTCTTTCAATAATTAAAATTAGAAATTAATATTTGGCTCATATTGTATACCCACCTCCCAATGGTCTTGGAATGGATGCATTTAGATGGAGAAGGATTTCAAAAGGCTCATGGTACTTGTGGACCTTTCAAAGGCATGATATAGAACACATGAAAGTTCTTTATTTATGAAATTTGGTCTTTAGTTGTTGGCTTCTAGTATGCATGTTATCTATAAGGTGGAATTCTTAGTTGAGACTCTCAATCTTCCATTGTTGGTTTCTAGTGTGATTATACAATGTGAGCCAAGTATTAATTTATAATGTTAATTATTGAAAGAAGGTTTTGTTTCATAAGAAGAGGTGTGTTGATATATTCCAAGGCATGTTATTATCCACAATGCATGAAAAAATTTCACATCTCTACCAAGTTCTAAACAGATACAGATCTGCCATTTTCATGGAGGAGATTGATGATTTAAGAACAAAATATCATGCCATTTCTTTCTTGAGAAGTCATGTTTTCATTCATGATTTGCAACTTCCATCTTCATCCAAAAAGAAATTTTGTTATCATTATGTGCCTGATATTAACAAATCAAAACCTTCTTTTGAGCATGATCGCCAACGCAAAGGTAAACGAGTGGAAATAGAAGAAATCTCGATTAATGGCTTGCAACATGTTGGTGGAAAATCTGCATCTTTTTGAAAGTGGCTTCCTAGCTTATCAGTCTTATGTTTAGTAAGGTTTTGTAATCTCCAATGTTATGTATTCGAGTCATAGGTATATCTAGTATGATGTCTTCTTTTGGGTATTTTGGGTGCATAAGAGAATGTGTATATGTACTGATGTATTCAACCAATGTGCTTATGTAACGTTGTAATCAGACAATTGGTCATTTGTACTGGGACCTCACTGGTCTTTTTTATATTGTGTAAAATTTGTTACTCGGACTGCAACTAGGGGTTTTCTTGCTGGTTCTTTCCCACTAGTATGTCTGCCTGAACTAGCTATATGTATGAAATATTATATATAAATAAAATTATAAGTGGTATCCCACTTTTGCTTTAAAAAAAATGTTCTTGTAAATGTCCACATCTTTTTCCTTGACACAGTTGCTATTTTTCCTACAACAAGATTTTCTTTTATGCAAGGTCCCACTCACTCCAAGATTAGTACAAAAAAACTATACCCGTAACACCTAGAATGTAAGATGACCAAGGATTAAGACCAAATGAAAGAAAGTAGTGGTGTAAAAATATTCCTACACTAATAAATGGGATATTATATACTCAAGCAGTAACAATACCTACAAGCCAATCGTATGAAAAATGTGATATTATATACTCAAGCACTAATAAATGGGATGTTTTGAAACTATACATTAAAAGAGGTTTATTTAAACCATGAGTGAAAATAATTCAACCACAATTTTTGTATTCCACTTTGATATATTCAAACCCATTAAAAGATTTCTTATGATTTTTCATAATGTTGGTCAATAATTTACTGTAAATATTCTATAGTCATGCTCTTAAATGTCATAAGAATATGTCATAAGAGGGTTTCATCTTATAAAGCTATAATGATATTATATGCTCTTAGAACATCTTAGACACCTCCCAAAGCATTCAACAAATGAAAAATAACTACCAACACAAAGTGAGATGCCTCATTTCCTAATATGAGGACAAAATAATAAATCAAAATATTAGGATGCAAGGTTGACTCCACCTTTCCCCAATACTTCTGGCTAAGTTTATCATCTATTGAGGAGTGGATCCCAACAACACCAGTTATGCTTACTACACAATCCAAGTGGAATACCTATTCATTTTTTCTTTTTATTGTATGCCTACGACTCCCCATCTCAAGTTAAATCATGGGGAATGAATTTTTATGCCTTCCCAAAGTACTTTAAATGGCTACAAGGAGGTGAATATGATATGGTGGAAAAAACCAAGATACAAGTTGGTTTAGTTCTCATAAAATCTCTAAAAAATAATTGAATTCCTACATCCTAACTAGAAATACCATGAGGGGTTTAGATCCCATTTTAGAAAAAAAATATTCTTATACTCATCACTAGTTCACTTGGACCAACTAAAGAGATGGTGAGCTAAGGGAAACTTAGTTGTATTGATAGATTTTACTTAGTTATTTCTCTTCACGTCCCCTCCAAAACACCATAAGATTCCATTAAACTCATCTCACATATCACCTCCCACCTTTAAACTTTTCAAACTTCTCTGTTCCTCATACCCACAATCATCCCAAGCTCAACACTTCCCCACCTCAATCAAATTGGATCAATCTTTGCTTCCTAATATCCCTTATTGGCTGCCTCCTAGCCCTCAACAAAATGGTAAGCAGCATACAATTGTGGAATGATGATAAATGGCTCCACACTCACCTTTACTATGATCTTACAATAAGAATATGGCCAGGAAAAGAGATTCTAGAATGGAAAAATATATATGGATCAAAAATAGAAAAATGGGAAACTGTTTTGGCTTTTAGCACTTACTAATAACTTTTCTACAAATGAGTGGTTAAGTCATGGAAATAAACTAGAAAAAATTGAGCTTTAATTGTGGTAGAGGATCTCAATTAAGAGATAGGCTACATTGGATGAAAGGATATAAGGGATACAAATTATTTTTTAGTTATCTCGAACATATTTACATTCTCAAGAGTGGATAATATCTACCGTTGATCAAGAGAGGTAGTTCCATGACAACTCTAATGATATTAAATCCATTTTCCTCCAACATTACAAATAATTTTTAATTGATCTAGTTGAAGGAGATCCACTTCAAGATATAGTTGAGGAATTGATTGGCACTTGTATACCCAAAATAATTGGTCTAAAAAAATAGGCACATTTAGATAATTTATTCACCCTTGAGGAGGCTGATATTTCCTTGAAGGATTTGAATACTCAAAAAGTCTTGGAATAGATGGTTTAGCTACACAATTCCTTAAAACAATATGTCCATTCATCAAGGAGGACTCTATGAGGTATAAAAAGTAGCTTTATCAAAGGGATCCATCATTTAAATTCTATTAATCAAGGGTTGATAAATTAATTCCTAAAGGAAAAATATAATTTTTTTATCTGAGGGTGGATACTAATTACTCTTCTTAATACCTCCTACAAGATTTCGGCTAAATCCATAGCTAAAATAATTGAACAGATGACACAAGAAATTGTAAGACTAGAAAAAACTATATTTATAAGAGGGAGATTTAAATTATAAAACTTGAATATTTTTAAGGTATCTCATTAGATTCTACTTACTCTAACTTAAATTTTAAAAAAACAAATATTAAAATCCACAAAATAAATTTAAAAGACATAATAAATTATTGCCAATATTGTTTTAGCAAATCAGAATTGTAATGGAACATAATATAGTAATAAATATTCAAATTTTTAAATTTATGAAATATATATAACCAAACGATCCTTAGTTTTCATATATAATTCCAGATGAGAATGTTGAATATTGTAATTTTAGGCCAATCTTTAGGCACTAATTCACCATTGTTAAAATGATCCTAGTTTACCTATTTTTTATGATTATAATTTTTTTCAATTTCTATTAAACCAAACTCAAAATAAAGGTATAGATTAATATTCTTGTCTTTATCATAATTAGAAGTTGTATAAATTGTTGAATTATATATTTTTTAACATATATAAAATGTATGGTTGGATTAGTGAGATATTTATAACAACTATGCAATATATTTAATCATATAATTATTTTTGTAATAGAGATGAATAATTAAATAAATGCTATAACAATATATAAGAGTTAGACAAAAGAATTAAAATTAAATATATTAATAAAAAATAGCGATACTATTATTGAGGGTAATATAAAGGGGGATTGTCATACTAAAATAAGTCGCAAATAAAATCACCCGAGTAAGAAAAGTATTTTATTGATAATCTTACTAGGGATGCTAAGATGGTAATAAAAAATTTGCAAGCAACAATGAGCTGACAAATAATAGTGTTTATGCACTATTGTAAATATATATATATATACATTATTAATATTATTAATAAAATTTATTATAGTATTGATATGGGTATTAATGGATGGTATTTGTAATAGTATAAATGAGGGTATATGTAAACATGATATCACTATCACATTAACATTTCTATTATGAGTAAAGTTTAATATTATTTGTGAATAATAAAATTGATAGAATGTTTGTATTAATTGTAGAGGGAGCCTTACTATCATCGAGTATTGTTAATACTCTTATCAATATTATATTCATATCGATAGTTACCTTAATACTAATGTTAGCATACTTAACCTTATTAATGCTCATCGATAATTGGATAGCATTTTTGGCTAAACATTTTATAGATGTTGAATTATGAGAGGAAAATAAATAAATAAATGCAAACCATATAATTATTCATGTTGTTATTACCATCAAAAGTTACATATTTAGTATTTTAAATGCCAACATTGGGCCATGAGGAACTATCCTAATAATCATAATACCATATTGACCTTAGTGTCAACAAGAAATAGAAGTAGGAACAACTCATTGTGGGTTACGATGACATAACCATTATAATGAGAATATTATTAGTGTAACCATTAAATTGTTATACTTGCAAATTTAATATTTAAAGTCTAGTTAATAGTGAGAGATGCATTAATAATATTATCGCATTAGCAAGTTAAACCAACAAATTAATTAAAGAAAGGATGTTAATTCTATTGGAGATGGTTATTGTTGCATCATAAACACTTAAAGCATTAATTAGCGTAATTTAAGGATTCAAAAAAAAAATTATTGGGTTTTTCTAGTGAAAAATTATGGGCATAACAATTATATATTTTTTAACATATATAAAATTTATGGTTGGATTAGTGAGATACTTATAACAAGTATGCAATATGAAGTCAAACTTTATTAGATTTGATTATTAATAAATTAGTTTTAATGATTCAATTTATAGCTTTATGCAATCTATAAGTTTAAATAGTTTGATGGTATCTAAACTTTATACATATAAAAATATGATAAATGTCTAATTATTTTGCTTTCAAATCTATAATTTTTTTATGTTCTTGGCTATATAATTGAGATAATTCACTCATAATGTAATGATAAAATTCATCCTCATATGGAGGATTTTATAGTATCTTCCATTAAATTCATCCTCTTTAAGAGATTCTTATGGAATATTGATATTCTAATGTGAATTCTTAATTTTAGACATATATTAACTAGATAAATTTAGCTTCAATGAAGGCAATAGAACTTTTTTTCACTTACATAATCCTATTTTGAAGTTCATTTATGTTAACAACTATTAGATTAGATATTTTTATCCCTAATTATTTTCAAATAATTTTACACTAATCTTTGTTTTCTTATTCTTTCTTTCATTGTTTCATTTAAAATTTGAACTATTTAAGGATGCTATGTTATAGATTATAGTTGTCTTCCAATTCTTTTTAAATTGTTAATGGTATGAAAATATTATTGATGAGTAGATGAATTATTAGAACTGTTTTAGATAAATATATTCTCTATATCTAGATATATTATTTACCAAGGTCTCATTGCTTCTTTAGGTGTACACACATATATAACAAGGAAAATGAAGATGTCTCAATCACAAGAAAATTTGTTTGGAAATACCACTAATGAAATTAAAAAATTGAGAGATTCATTAGCACAGGGTGCAAACCCGGGGATATATAGTGAACCATGCATGTTAATATTGCATAGTCTAGAAAAACTAAAAGATGAACTTGAAAGGAATAGTGCATATTCCCTAGATAGAGTAGCTACTATTCTTTCCCGCATGCAGGAAGAAGTACATGGTGGAATTCCCCTTAAACAAATACAGGATAGTGTCACCAAAGAAATGATAAAAGCCACTTGTTTTCCATTTTATCAAAATGTGTGTAAGGTTAGGGGATACCAGGTCACTAGATGTGTCAATCATGCTATGGCCTCATTGATCTACCCATGATTTCTCACAGCACATGGTCTATACCCAAACAATGACCAGATTCCATTGTATTTTGTTTAGCAGTTGTATGTTGAGGTCCACTTGGGCCTCAAAGTTAACTACCTGGACATTCCACCATATGTTGGTCAGGGGCATAGCAAGATTGTTGATAGGCCCACCTATCGTCAAGCAGATAGACCACCCCCAGTGTTTAGGGTATTGGTTGGTGAGAGGTCTCCTGCTCTCACCCCAGCTTTAGCCCCCATAACAGATGAGGTTGTCATTACTTCCCAAAAGGAAGCAATTGACACTATAGGTGACATTGCGGCTGCCACCACTAGGATATCTGATGATCATGTAGGTCAGTATTTGATGTCCAGACATTCCTGATCCACTCCATTTTTAGCACAGTGGACCACCATGGATCCTTTTACAGTGGTTGGCATCCCTACTCCTACACAGCTTGATGCACTTACAGGAGATATGGCATGCATGACTCTGCATTATTTGGCTGAGGACCTGTTGGAGGCATATGCTCACATTGCATCAAACAATGGGATCGGTATAGAGCATGTTAGCGATCATTTGAGATGTAGAGGTTGTTTAGTTCCAGGATCCCATCACTCTCATTCGAGCACTAGTGTGTATCAAGATCCACCTACAGTTCATTTGGTAGCTTCACAGACTATGGTTTTTACTGATATGTTGATTGGTTCTAGTTCATCATCGCCGATGCCATCTCACCATCATAGTTCTCTAAATTCATCATTTCTGGCACGACATGGGATAGATCAGATGGATGCATTTATTGATTCGTCACTTGACTGTTTGGTGGATATGGTGGAGGCGACCGTTTCAAAGGACTTAGATCATCTGATATCAGATGATGTGCATGCATGTGTGCATGTGCATGTTTCAATTCTTTTTTCATTATTTTTATTTTTTTTAACTAGATATTCATGTAAGTTGATATATATATGTATGTATATATATTGTTACAGGTGGATATACCTCATATCACTCCTAGCCTTGGTCGGATCGTATTGCATGATGCAGAGCGCTGACCATATGGATAGAATCTCTATTGCGGTGGACGTATGAGTTTACATTTTTATATAATCACACATGTATATGTACATGCAATATTTATGTATGCATAGATCTAGATTGATATTTAAAAATACAAGTTCATTTAAAAATAACTTTCAAAAAAATTATTTAATATAAATTATATGTATTTAACACACCCTGTACATAATTTTATTTACAGGGCTCAACACATCCATCAGAGTAGGACCATTCTCATTCAAATGGCCATTTGACTAGGAGTAGACATTCATATTAGGCCATGCACACTAGATTTATGATCTTTACCACATGTATTTGCTTATATGATGATCTTTAGTATTTGAGATTTGATTATCTCTTTAACTTACATGTGCTTATATGATAGACATACATTTTCTTATTTGTTGATCTTTAGTATTCAACATTTGATGATCTTTAATTTACATTTTGCTTATATGATATGTACATATATTTTCTTATATGATATATACATACATTTTCCTCTTTGCTTATAATATGTGTTATGTTTATACATTTAATCCCTTTACATGTATGTACATGTGTTTTCTTATGGTTTAAACATGTTTACACATAATATATATGTATGCATTTGCTTTAAATATTCAATATACATACATTTTTTCTTATTTTATGATCTCTTACAACTTACATTTCCTTATATACAATATACTTTTGATCTCTAGTAGAATTTTAGGGAAATCAATGCCACTTTATAATTAAGTTCATTCATGTTGATCACAATAAAAAAAAAAATTAAAATGACTTAGCAACATGAACCATTGAGTTGAGAACAAGATATAATCTTTTTGACAAGTAACTTGAAATACAATTCAACATATGATTAAGAAGGTAATTCAAATTATGCCTCTAGATTATACATTTTTGACAAGTAACTTGAAATTCAATTCAAATATAGTGTTAAGAAAATTTAATTCATTCAAATTATACCTCTATTATACATTTTTTGATGACTTGTCCAATTCAAAATATAATTAAGAAAGATTCAGTTGCAAATTATACCTCTATTATACATTTTTGACAAGGTGACGGGAAATTCAATTCAAATATAATTAAGAAAATTCAGATTCAAATTATACCTCTAATAATATGCATTTTTGACCTTTAATATAAAAATTCTAAAATTATAGATATGTTGTCCTAATTATTTAGATATGTTTATTAATATCACCTATGAATTAAATAACAACAAAACTCAATGAAATAACTTGTTTGTTTACTACTTGATTCATTTAAAAGTAGGATCTGAATCATTCCATGTACACTAGAATAATAATTTTTTTCCCATCCCATATGAATAAATGGAGAAAACATTTTAATTATTAGGATATCAAATTAAAGATCAATTTTCATTTCACTTGGGCAAATTTACGGAGAAGTTTTGCACACACATTTATCAAGGAGAGCAAATATTAAAGATTTCGACAACTTTTCATTTTTGTAATCAAGGCAAGATTTGGAGGAGTTAGAAAAGCACTAAGTTGGTGAGGACTTTTTTTGGTCATCTTTAAGTTGAGAAAATGGTTCCAACAAGAAAAGAAAAAGTATTGTCTCAGCAGTGTCAAGAAGAACAAAGAGGCATGAACAAACTTGGAAAATTATCATAGAAACAAAGGTGCGATGCTTGTTTCTTCTCTCTCACTCTCAAGGGTGTGTGTTTAGGACTTTTACTTTGAAAAAACATGAGTATTCATTTGATGGGATGGAATCCATAATTTGTGCATTACTCCACCCAATAATTTGGTTAGTACACCTAAACATAAATTTGTATGTGCATACATTTTGCATTGGCTTTCTTATTAAAATTAGAAATGTTTAATGTATGACCATTTTTCAACTTACAATACCCCAACTTAAAATGTGCTCTTAAACTAAAATATTGTACATTAAATCCTTCCCTACAAACCTTACACTTATCTTTTACCAATACCTTTGTTTAATGTTTTTGTCATCACATTATCATTGTTGAGTATTGCATCTGCACAATTTTCTCTTTACTTTGTTCATGAAGAAAATGATAATTCAATATGTAGTTCTCAATGAAACCTTAAGCTGTGTCCACTATGCCACTTTGATTTTTCATAATTTTTCCAACCACATTAATTATTTTATGGCTTTGCAAATTCCTATATATTCTAACTTTGCACTTTGAAAGAAACCATTATTTTTTCTTAATTATTCATGAAACTACACCTTCATGTACAATGAAGTAGCATTATAATGTTGATATTTGGTGATCAATATCCCCTATCCAATCTACATTGCAATAGCTAATTAGATTAAGATTTTTCTAAACTCCCATTGAATTTAATCTAATGATCAATAGTTCCTTAAAAATATTTTTTTAATATTTTAATAAATGCCCAATTCTAAGCTCTAGAATTATTTGAAAATCAAAACTAAAATTATACTTAAAGCCAATGCAATGTCAGGTTTTATAGAGACTAACACATGTATACATAAAAACTCAAGCTATGTGGTGCCAAGGAATAATAGTTATATATGATAGATTATTCTTTAAATTATGTCTTTAAAACACACATTTGTTTTGAAGGTTTCTTACCATCATTGCACTTAAATGACTATAAATACTTTTAAATGTCCTCAAGCCATCTTGTTCATGCAAGTTGCAATGTTTATCTAATCCTTGACTCCAATCCCTTAAGCCAATTATTTTTGTTTCAATATTTGTGTTTGGTTTTAGTTGATTATTTGGGTTGTGTTTTATTTCCCATAAATTTTTAACTTTTTTCATCTTAGCATGATATTGGAAATTTATTTGAAACCTTGAAACATCTTATAGCCCAATTTTGTTGGGGTTATTTGGATCACCTTGTTATACTCTGAGGGTTTCCTTTGCTATATCACTAGCCTAAAAGTTCTAAGTCACTTGTATGCATAATCCTCAAAATTTGATGCTTGGCATGGAATTTGACCTATGTGTGTCCTATCCTTGGCTATGAATTTATGGATTTTTTTCATACATGTGCATGTAGTTGTTTTGTCTCTTTGGTCTTTTCTTTTCATCACTTCAATGTTCTCATTATTTTTATGTTTTATGCTTTAGGGATTCCTCAAGCTGGAGTCGAGCCAAATCTAGATATTGGATCAAATGAATCCGTTGAAGAACACATGGACCTTGAAGTTAGGGAGGAGACTCAAGTTCAAACAATGCTTGTTGGAGAGGGGTCAAGATCACTTCCTTCTACTGGTATGGATGAGCATATAAAACTAGCACAAACTTCTCTCACTTATAGCATCATGGCTTATCAGTTTGTTTGCTTCCATACATAAACTTAACTTATATAACATCATCTCTCACTTTTGTTTGCAAAATATTTTGTGACATGTAGGAAGGGCTTAACAATCAGGAAGTTTTCATGCTCAAGTTGAGCCAAATCTAGACATTGGATCAAATGAATCCGCTCAAGAATGCATGGTCCTTGAAGATAGGGAGGAGGCACAAGTTCAAACAATGCATGTTGGAGAGGGTTCAAGATCACTTCCTCCTACTGGTATGGATGAGCATATAAAACTAGCTGAGAAGGTGAG